>WEKW01027156.1:211747-333229 GCA_013389905.1 Sula dactylatra
CACCCCGCATCGACGCACTGCGCCTGCGCCCGCCGCCCGCTCCTATTGGCTGAGCGGCGCGCCGGTGCTCTCCCTTTCTCACCTCCCCCCCCGGGGCCCGCCCGCCGAGTGCTGAGGTTCCGTGAGTGTCCGCGGGGGTCTGTTCCCTCCCGCCGCCGCTGCCGCTCGCCCCGGGGTCTCTGCCCCGCGGCGGGGCGGGGGTGAGTATCCATCCCCCGCTGTCCTCTCCGCTCCCGCGGGCCGCGGGCGGGCGGGTGGACTGAGAGTCCAACGCGGGGACGGCGTGTGCGACGCCCTGTGGCGTCCGGGTCCCTCCCTGGAGCTGGGTGAGGGGAGCACCGCGTCATGGCGGCCCCTTCCCGCCCCAAGCGCGCTGGTCTCCCCGTCACCCCCGGGGTCTCCCCTCTCCTGAAGCCCATCCCCGAGGGTATGTGGCCTCATTTACCCTCGGGCCTCCTCCCTCCCCCTCTGTGCTCAGTTTCCTCCTCGCCTCCCCAGACACCTCCCTTTTATTATCTATTATTTACCTTTTTTTTAGTTTGTTTGTTTGTTTTGTCGGGGGTTTTTTTTGTTTGTTTGTTTGGTTTTTTAAAAAAAACCTATCATTGCTGCCTTACCCATAGAGAAAGGTCTGGGGAGGGTGGGGGGTGCCAGAGCTTATATCCTCTCCTGACAGAGGGGTGAGCCCCAGTACAGTTGCTGGGCTGCAGCGTTTTCCCAGCTCCCCACGTATTTAGGGGGTTTCCTTCCTTCCACCTCTGCAAATTAATTAATTTAGTAGGGGTATCCCACTGAAACTAATGTTTCTGCTGTTTTAGGAAGGAACCATCCTTTGCTGGTCGTCCCCAGAGAGCGTGGTCGCGCTGGCAAGAAGGTGACGAGGGAAAAGCAACATCCTCACCATCCGCAGGGTGACTTTGTTGTCAGATATCCCACCAGCATTAAACTTTATAAACTATGGAAGATCCTAATTAGGCCAATGTGGTGGGATGCTCCTGCATGACTTCTTGGTTTACCTCTGACCGTTTATATTTTCCTGTGAGTTTTCATGGATTTAGAGACTCAAGTCACATTTTAAAGCAGGTTGTTTTGGGTTTTTTTTTTTTGCCATAGCAAAGCGGGATAGCATCTGGTCAACACTGTCTTGGCTAAGCCAGGAAGGGTATCCAGCCTGCATGGACAGGGCAACATTCGCCTGTTCCACTGCCTTTTTTCGTGACTACAGCAGTTCATCTCAGGGTGCATTCTGCCTCCCCGGAGGACACGTTGACTTTATTGAAAAAGTAGAGTCATTCACTTACTCTGACTTTTTCCGGGATTATTTGATTCCCAACCATCCCTGTATTTTCTCAGCGAAATTCACTGAAGAGTGGGGCAGCAGGAGAAACTGGGTTACTTGGGATGGAAAGCCTAACTTTGATCATCTGCTGCAGAAGTTTGGTAAGTAATGGCATTTTTAATACCTGATTAAAATGTGTATGCTAAATGACAGAGCTTTTTTTTAATTTTAGGAATAGAACTGCTAGGCAAAACCAAGCAATTCTCCAGACTTTTTGCTAAGTTAATACGTTCATCTTCTATACCTACTCACACTTTGTTTTGCAGATTCCAATCTCAAATTTATTCCCTTAATGAAATAAAATAAAAGTGTTGTATAATTTAACCATACCAATTTATATGCCTGCTTAACTTTAACCAGAGGAGCCGCCTGACACTTTACCCAGGCAAGGGGAAAGTATTCTGTGGTTACACTGAAATGTCTCTTCAGGCTGTAAAATATCATCATATTGAATAGGAATCAATGCCCCACTCTTAATGTAGTATAAGAGGAAAATTCAGGTCACATTAAATAAATAACCCCGGTCTGAATCATGAGTGCCTAGAATGATGGTGTTGGGTCTGAGAGCTGGACTAGGGGTTGTTGCTTTATGTGTTTGTACTGTACTTACCGTGACAGGGCCCAGATATTAGAGGCTGCTGCAGTGGATAAGGTTAAAGGAGTTCAGTTCCAGCGTCAGTTATTCTGTCCCCACGTGGGCTCAAAGAGTTTATATTTCAGGAGAGGCTGTAGTACCTGTTGCCAACTGTGATGTCAAGGAGTACAATTCTAATCCGAAGGAGCAGCTCCCCTTCAAGGAGTATGTAAAGTACTGGAAAGAGTACATTAAAAATGACTACCGTTCATCCCGAGGGTGCCTTTATCTAAAGGACTGGCACCTGAGCAGGTAAGAGAGCACTGTGGAAACCCCTGCATGCCGCGCACAGCAAAGAGCTGCCGCGGAGCCTCAATACTCACCTTCTAATGCCTGAGCGTTTAGATGCCGGCAGTGCTGTCCGTTAGCACCTGCCCACCAAAATATCAGTCTTATACCACACTGTTGTTGGGGTACTTCACATGACAAGATCCTTAAACAGGTCATTGTTTCCTGAAGAGGCTGACATTCTTGAGCGCTTTCCTTTTAATCTGGGTTTTAAATGACTGTATGTTATTCCTGTGGAAACGGTGTGGCTGTAACATTTGGCTTTTGTTTGACTGCTACAGTGCAAGCTTTACTTTTTTTTTTTTTTAAAAAAAGGGGGGGGGAACATTTCTAATTATGTTCAATTCAGTGAGCGTGTGTGAGTTATAATCCTTTATTATTCACTTTCTTTTCTGTTAACCTTCACAGTCATTAAAGTTCTCTTCGCCCTGTTCTGGCTTTCCTTCTCCTCCAGCCTGCTGCTTGCAAGGTGGATGCATTGTGCGTTCCCCATGTCTCTGTAGGACTTTTATGTCTTTTCACTCAAATCTCTGTTTCCTTAAACCTATCCTGCTCTTAATCCAACTTTGTGATCACCTCATGTTTTTGACTGTGCCAGTGACTTACAATAGAGGAAGTTTGTCTGCTTTCCCAGCCACCGGTGCTGTGGCTTGCTACAGACAGCCTGCACGTGAGCGTAGGATGGGAAAGGGGCAGCAGGTCCTGCGGGAGGAGGCCACGCACTTGTCAAAATCCCACAGCCTGGCTTCCCTCCTAACCCTCGCACCCCCAACCTGTCGTCCAGTTGGACAACCAGTCTTGCAGGTGTCTCATCTAAAGAGAATGTGTTTAGTAGGAACTGTCTTTGCCATAATTAGGAGTCTCCCAAATAGTAATTAACTTCACAGCTTTCCCGGGAGACGGAAAAGCACTATTGTGTGCATTTTGCATGCGACTCAGAGTTGTCAATGATGTAAAGGAAATGGCAGCAAAGTATTAATGTCCTGCTAGAGACCTGATTGGTCTCTGTGCCTGGGTTTTGCGAACTGAAGTAGAAGGAGCAATGCTGCATTTTTCTGAGAGCAATTTCCAACACCTTATCTTTTTAAGAGCCTTCCCCGAGCAAGATGTTTACACAACCCCTGTGTATTTCTCATCCGACTGGCTGAATGAATACTGGGATGCTATAGCTGTGGATGATTACCGGTTTGTCTACATGGGACCTAAAGGTTCATGGTAAGGCAGCGTGGTCTCTGTCATTCTTACATAGTCATTTTTAAGATTTAGTCTTACAAGGGATTACCACATCATACTTCAGGATAGCATCATGTTGCAGAAGCAACATGTGGCCATACGGTATGGTGTTGTACCTGAACCCAGCCAGTCTTGTTTCTTAAGCAGCTCATTTGGTTCTGGATGTGAGCTGCCCTTATGCAGTCTGCTGAAGTGCTTTTGCAGTTCACAAAGCCCTGAACTGTACACACAAAATCTGCAAAAGTTGTCAGCTAGCTTATAGAAGGTTTTAGAGCAGAAACTCCTTGGAGATCATCAGCCACTTGTGATTTGCAGAGTCAACAGAAGCCTTGGAGGGGCGCTGATGAGTTGGTCAAATATTTTGCAGGTGAAAAATTAAGTCCAGCACTGGTGATAAAGTTCCATTTACAGTATTCTCATCAGTCCAAATCACAGAATCTCCTCCCATTGAGGTATTTGTGGGACAGATTCAAAACTAACTGATGAAGAAGCACAGAGGCTATAAAACACTGCACTACGATGTAGATATAGTGGCCTTCTAATACTTAAAGCAGTCAAAATTAAATGAAGAGGATGACACTTTGGGGTCAGGTTTGAGTTCTGTGTGTATGTCTGATTCTCAGAGACTTTAATTCAGCTTACAGCTTTTAGGGATTGTCTTTACTTAAACCTCTGATTTGCCCCACAGGACTCCATTCCATGCTGATGTCTTCCGTTCCTATAGCTGGTCGGCCAATATATGCGGGAGAAAGAAATGGCTTTTGTACCCCGCGGGACAGGAGGAGTACCTGAAAGACCGCCATGGCAACTTGCCCTTCGATGTGACTGCACCTAGTCTTCAGGACAGGAGTGTTTACCCTCGCTACAACCAAAGTCAACCCCCTGTTGAAATTGTGCAGGAAGCAGGGGAGATCGTCTTCATCCCCAGTGGATGGCATCATCAGGTTTACAATCTGGTAAGATAACTGAGACCAACCTTGTCATAACAGAGAGAGACAATCAGGCAGCAGGCTTAAATCAGACCAAACTTTTATTGCCGCAGCATGTTGTGGATGCCAGAAGTCTAACTAGGCTGCAAAAATGTTTAGAGAGATTCACAGAGGAAAGGTGGCCCCTCAAGATGATGGCTAAAAGCAAGCCTGAACTCATAGGCTTCTTGGGTCATTGACCACTAGAAGCTGGAAGAGTGTACAGTTGAAAAAGCCGTCTGAACCCTCTTATGCTTTTCCTCATTCGATGCTACTAGTCACTGAGAAATACGATACTAGGTGAGATAGACTTATATTGAGGCTGTTAATCTTGGTTTCTAACTGTAAATAGTAATTTAGTAATGGAGAATGCTAACAAATTGGTCTTCGTGATTACAGACCAAAATTAACAACCTTGCTCCTTTCTCCCCACCACCTTTTCCCACTTTGGTGCCCTCAAAAGGTATGCTCAGACAGAGGAACTAGAGACATTCTCCAGTTTGCAGAGTGAAACAAGATTTGATATTTCAGGGACATTAGAAAGAGACAACCTTTCAGCGCAGTGGAGGCGTTGGTGCCAAAGAAGCATTTCCCTTGCTGAGGAATTTGATTTTACATTTTGCAACATCGGTGGTGTTACAGCTGTTTTCATGCACTTTCCTACATAGAGCCTAGTAACCATTTACATTATTCCTTCAGGAGGATACCATTTCCATTAACCACAACTGGGTGAATGGCTGCAATGTGGCTATAATGTGGTGCTTCCTGCAGGATGAATTAGCAGCAGTCCAGCGGGAAATCAATGAATGGAAGGACCCTATGGATGATTGGCACCTACAATGCCAGGTACATCAACGTGGTGCTGGCTGCCTGAGTCTTTGGTAGAGGACTGTATATATCCAGGGTGCATTGCACCACCTTATGAGTTCTAAGACACACAAGTCCTTAACCTCAAACCTGGAATTATTACGTTTCATACGGAAGTAGGAAATGGTGACAGCTTCATTTTGCAGGAAATCAAATATTAGTTTAGTAAGACAGGGAAAGGCTTGTGCCAGTGGGTGTTTGCTATGTCAAGGAGGTTAGGATGTTGTCTGAAAAAGTAATTCTTCAACTGCTCATCTTTAAGTATCAGCATCGAGATCAATCCTTTATGCAGTATTTATGTTCCCCTTTATAAAATATATGTGGTTTTTCATGTAAACGGAAGAACTAATAAGACAGACCCCTGGTTTAGAGACCATTCATGATGAAACCATAAATATGAAACAAGCAAAATTAAGGTGAAGGTGGCAGCAGGTTTCTCTGTCTGCAAAGTGGTGCTTTCAGAACACATAACTATATTGAGCAGTGTTGATTCTCGTGTGCTTCCAAAACCTTAAGCAAGAAACAAACATAAAACTTAGTTCTGGAGGCTGTTACTGCTGCTAGGTTGATATTCTTCAAAAGTAGTTTCAAAAAACACAGCCATTTAGTACTTAGAAGAAACAGACTGTTGCTTTTGGGACTAGTGGCATTTCAAGTTAGGTAAAGAACTTCAGTGCCATCAGGGTCTTAAAAAATATGATTAAACACAGTTACTTACGATTCCAGATAGTTACTAGCTTGAGAAAATATATTTTTGTAATTCCTACTGTAAAAAAGAGAGAGTTGTTTCCATTTTGATGCTTTTTTTTTTTTCCCTAGTTGATCATGAAGTCTTGCACGGGTATAGACTACAAGGAGTTCTACAACTTCCTCAAAGTTATTGCAGAGAACAGGATTTCTGTCTTGGAAAACGGCCTCGATGACGAAGCTTCGGCAAAGAACACTCCAAAAGCTGCCATTTCCACCTTGGGCATGCTCCACGCAGTGTTTGATTTAAAGAGGACTGTGAAGGTGTTAACATCATTGAGTGCTAATGAAGATTTCAAGAAACTAGACCTGACGTCACTTTCTCCACCTCCGGAGGCATTGCTCCACCACTTGAAAGCAGCAATAGATACGGCACTACTCTAACTTCCTTATTTATTCAGTTCTTTGTAAAATGAACCTTTTGCAAACTGGGTGTTTGTAGAAGACTGACTCCTTCCTGTTTAATAGCAGTTGCAGTTTAAGTACAAAGAGCCTTAATATAGAGTGGGGCGAGAGTACATTCATGAGAAGACCGAATATTTTTTAAGTTGACAGCATTTGAGTATCTGGAGTAATTGGGCAAGAAAAAAAAAATCTTAGATAAAGGGAAAAACACAAATCATGTTAGTATTTTATTATGAGCCCTGCTGGTGACTATGCATTCAGGGAAGGGGAACAAAGTTCTCTGTGCATCGGGCTTAGGTCTGTCAGGGCCAAACACTGAGATTGCAGTGTTCTGCACCATATTCCCTCCGCTTCTGAGAGCACTGTATACAGCCAGCAAACCTGCACTCCAGGCTTCAGCAGTTAAGCTCAGCTTTGTCTGGTCACACCTAAATTGCTTTAAGGCCTGTGCTGCTTCCAGGTGCAGCTCAGCCTTTCTTTGTCTTTTTTTAATATTAGAGGACCCTAGTTAGTTAGCTTCTCTTGAAGCCTGAGCTGGCTCAACAGCTGTAGCCTGGATATGGACTAGCTGACTACTGTTTTCCTGTACAGTGGCATCTCTAAAGCTGAAAGTCTTGGGTAGAGTCAGCCTTCATACTGCTCCAGGGTCTGCAGGATCAAATTTAACATGTCAGGAAGCTGGAGCCCTGATAGCAAATCTGCCGCTAATAATTTAAGCATGTGATCTGCCCAGGCTTAGAAGAAGGAACCTGAATCTACTCTCACATTTCTACACACTATTTCAAGGCTCAGAATTTTATCAAGCAGAGATTTGATTAATCAGGGAAGCTAGCAAGTAGCCTCATATTATCTCCTAAAAAAGCCATGCTGCTAACACACCAAATAGCACTACTGCATGGTTACATAGCACAATTGCAACCTGAATGCTACCCTTGGGCTAAAAGTATTTCCAGTGAAGTACCCCTCTTGCTTTTACTGGTTGGTGACAAAGCCTAGAAGCACAAATGGCTGCACACTGTTACCTGTGTTGCCCTTTTAGGGCTCACTTGAATTATAGCTCAAGAACTTCCTCAGTTTTCAACCAGATGACCAGTAAGAGCAACTAATAACCATATATTTATAGAAGGTGCAATAATAGAAATCTTCAGTAGGCTGAAAATCATATTGTTTTCTAGATAATCCTGTGGAATTTGTACGTGCATGCATTTTGCATGTCCTATTTTCTAGTAGAAGTTCTGCATTTTGAGTAGGAAGTGGTACCTGAAATTAAAATCAATACCCACAGCATGGAAGAATGCAGTATGGAGGAAACAGACTTTTTTCTTTTTTAGACAGCTGCGACTACATCTCAGTGATTCAACCTTCTGGCAGGGTGTTTCTTTGGTCTGGAAAACTGCCAGTTTTAAGCAACTCTGAAATTAAAAGTTCACAGCTGTTACTTATGGCTGTTTACATTCTCAAAGACAGGCAGCTGGAGCTTGCTTTCTTCAATGAATAAGGTGAGAAACAATGGTTTAAAGCTGACAATCAGTGTATTGGTAGGAAAGCATGTTTTTAGTCTTGTATTCCCCAATCTCACTGCATGCTGCGCAACTGGTATTGGCACCAACCACTTTAAACACTAATTTTATAAAGGGTTTGCATTTCATGTCCCATGAAGCTGGAACTGCTTGGCTTTGCTGTGTGAAAACAGCAAAAATACAAGTCCAGCTTTTACACTGAGAACCCAATATCTCAACATACCCAGGACCAGTGTAGACACCGCATGGTCCAGCGGGCTACATCCTCATTTGGGTGGATGGCATGAGTTTGCTGTGAGGCAAAAATTCAGGCAGCAGTTCTCAGGGAAGAGGCATAATTTCTGCAGTCAGTTCCTCTTCCCTGGGGAACACTGGTAAGGAATAAGGCCAGCATGACAGGGTGGCTAAAGAGGTGTTCAAGTAAAAGGAAGGTGCGTCTCAACTACTCACTCTGTCTTCACCAGAGTTGTCTGTACCACAGCAACTTCATGTTGTGACTGAATGTGCTCTGAAGATGTGTAACAGCCCTCCTTCATAAGGCCTGCTAAGGCTTAGTGTGATCAGTGCGACACAATGGCGTGAAAAATACTAGTTTATTTGCAGGAAATGGTCTTAAAGTTTAAACCATGTTCTCCTTACTGCTTCGGTAGGGAACAGAAGCACAAAAATTAGTGTTATTGATTCGGTTTCTCTTACGATTACGTTAGGAAACTAAGTTGTAGTTCAAATCCACCATTCCTATGAATGATCAAGGCAGTAAGGGAGCCACATTTATAGAGAGGAAAGCCAATTCTCAAATGCCTGAAGTCAGCAACAAGACTGGAATAAGAAGTATGCAAGCCTGGAATCTCTTAAATTAAAGAGTTTTTTTATTTAAATAAAAAGTTACTGTAAAACATACATTAAGATACTCTCATACCAATATATTAACTACTGTATTCAGTGTACTATTTATTAAAGCATAACACTTGTGATAAACAGGAGGAAACAGCCTGTATTTTTGTTTTGTTTTCCTGAAGTCACAGATTTAAACTCAAACTGTAAAAAAAAAAAAAATGCTGGTTAAAATCTAGTTCTGAAGAGCTTTTGCTCTAATATGCGACTCAGACATTAGTATTTTTGTGTGATAGGAACAGGATACCAAATATCCATTTGCCTTTTATGAAGGCAGCCTAATTCTAACCTGATTTGGACCCCACTGGCATCAGTGGGTGATCTGTCAGCACAAAGCTGTGCACCTAGGTAAGACCAATGTTTTTGCAGCTCTGGCAGTGCAGAAAGCCAGGTGCTTTTGTGTTTTGTCTCACCAGGATTTGAGATTTCTTACCCCAGGACGACGTGTGTCCTTTCTATTAGGCACACGCGAACCCCTGCAGAATGACAAAGCAGCGCTAGCGGGTGCAAGGTGCAAGTGTGATATCCCTGAGATTTAACAGGAGTCTGCAGAGTATAAATATACACTTGGAAGTATCATAAACCAAGGAAGTTAGTCAATAGCAGCTTTACAATGCAATGGAGAGGTACTGAGTTTGGCATAGGTAGGAAGAGGAATGGAAAAACCTTCCTCTCAGGGATACAGAAAAAGCCACCTCACTCCAGGAACAGGTTGTTCAGGAGCACGGAGATGGCCTCTCCTGTCCACGCCACGTTTCTGCCAACCAGAAATAGTCCCACCGAAACAGGTTCTCGTGGTTTCATTGAACCGCTTTCTATAAAACAATTTCTTCTGCCTTATGTCAGTTCACCGGTGCAAAACAAACACAGCATCCGAGAGAACAGTTAAGCGAGGTTTCAAGGCAAATTGCTTTTTGCAGGAAAGTGAAATAAAACTACAGAGCAAAAGAAACCTTGGCCACTTTCCGCAAAGAGATTCCCAAACGCAACCTGAAGTTGCGTATTGAAGGCTTTTAGCCCACAGCATCCGTATCTGTGCTTTATGATCATAGCTAGTCCAAAAGAAATCCCAGCAGGGAACCCCCATCTGATAAATAACCGTTCTTCCCTTTTTCAGGGCAGCCAGAACAGCAGTGACTCGATCACTTCTTCATCCAACAGTGTTTGGTCAAGAAAGCGTGGCGGGGAGGAGCCTGCATCAAGGTCCTTGGGCTCAGGAGCTGTGAGTCCCGTGGCAGCTCTCTCTTTGGTGGAGTCTCATCCTCTGTATGTGTTCGTAACATGACTGGGCAAGAAACAGAGCAACCCATTAAGGGAAAGTTTTGGAATTTTGGGCCAAAAGCTGGTCTGTTGCACACAAAGTGAAGCCATGCTGCCCTTCAGGCTAGACAAAAGATTAAATATGCACATTATAAATTAAAGATAAGCATGTTCTCTAGACTAGAAGGAAAATAACCTGCACTAGGCATATAAACAGCCCTCAAAATTAAATGAGAGTGTAACACATCAGTGTCTCTACTGCTCAAGAAAGGCTAATGCAGCTTGCAGCTGTCACTGTTGAAAACATTTCCTTACCTCCAGTGCCGTTAACAGAAAGTCGTACAGTCCTCCTTGATTGGTGGGGTCCATCAAGTCTCTGATCAGATGGATTTCAGCTCCCAGGTGCTGTATTCTAGGGAAAGAAAAAAAAAAGTCACGACTAGAGCAAATCTCTGGGCACCGGTGTCTGTGGGTGTATGTTTGGAATCAGATTATGGAGAGCAGGAGGCACGGGTCTGGAAGTGCATCGCCGATCCCTGGTACATCACCTTGATCTGCTGGAGACTGAGTCCTTGAGATATCTGGCATGACTAGATCTCAGCAAAGGTGCTCGATCGTAAGAAAATTTCAAGTCTTCCGTTTTATGCAGTCTCTCTTATTCCCCTCCTCTCTCATCTACAGTTGAGAAAGCTGCCTAGCAAACCAACCTGTATCATCCAACACGACTGCATGAAAAAAAAAAAAAAAAGATTCTGGATTCCCTGGCCCCAAGTTTAAACATTTCACCTTTTTTTGGAGACCAAGCATATCCAGGAAGTCAGTCAAGGATTTTGACTCAGATTTGCCAGGAAAAAAGTAGGTTTCATTCTACTGGATGTAAGCAGGTTCCTGCAGTTCCAGTGAAAGCAGCACAGACAGAGCCTCTTTGGCAGAAATGTGTTATATTTACAGTCATTCCTACACAGGAAGAGTCTAATTACTAGATGGTCATTGTTCAAGACCTTCCTAGTCTCCAAATTGAATCACAGTGCCCCACTGAGAATGGAAAATATAAGATGTAGGGTATATAGATGATGCCATGAAGACATCAACAATTGGCCTTCAAAGGCTTCATGTTCCTATTTTCTACAGCAATCTGAAATGCAGGTAAGACTGCACTTCCCATGACAAGCCTGAACTATCCTCTTGAGTACGAGATGGACACTCAGGAAGTCCCTAGCCACTTTATATCATGGCCAACACCATCACACCACAGCTGACAGACAGTAGCACACAGAAACCCAAATACAGTTCAGGAAAAAGCACGTTAAAACACAAACCCCATTCCTTCATTTACAATATTTGGCCTGGAAACATGGCTGCCCTTTCTCTGATTGAGGTATCACACAACAACGGGACTGGGGAATGAAAAGCTTCCACTTACTTTGCTCGGGATACAACATACATCAGTAGGGGCAACAGGTCATCCATGGGGAGCTTGTAGTCCTTCTCCACCACCCGGGACACGGTGCTCTCTATCTCCTCATATGTCTTCTGGAGGATTACCAACTTTTCCCGGGGATCCACTGTGGTGCTGTGAGTATGAAAACAAAGATGCTTCCACTACACAGCCGAAGAGATAAAGCAGCAGAACTAAAAAGAACTCCGAGCAGACGGTCATGCTACAAAAAAAAGTCTGTCAATCATCTCCAATGGCTGCACCAAAAAGGGGTCAAAACGAGGTTGTGCCAGGAGGCATCACCGGGGCATATCATCGTCCAGAGGGACCTTGAGTCTTCCCAGGCCTCGAGGATGACCTGCTCACCCTAGTGTCAGTCTTTCATTTTAGACAGGACTAACCTCAATCACAGTCCCTCGGATAAAAGCTAAAGAGTATGAGATGAATCACTTTGGGCAGTTCTATCAGGATATTGCTCTTGTGAGGGACTAATACAGTTGTCACATCTGTACGTTTGTTTTTTCTGCCCATAAAGCTCTGTCATGATACATGAAGCCTGTGGTGTCTTCCCCAGAAGGGAAGTGAGGTTGACTTGCATAGGGAGGCTCTCACCAGGACTAATGTAATGTACTTAGGGACCTGAAAGCTCCTGTCGGATGGATCCCACAACACTTCCCTGCTCCCCTTTATCTTCCTTCCCACTCGTTACTGCAGCACCATCCCCTAGGCTGGACTTCAAGCCAATAAATCAAGATGAGCTTCTTAAATTGAGCTCTGCTTTGCTACCTTAACATCTTGGGATGCCACACTGGATGGGTAACTCTCATGTAGCTCCATGTGTCCAGAGAAATGGGCTCTGTCATGGTCAGGCAGTCACAGCCAGGCCCAATTTGCTATGCACACTGACATGAGTGAACCCCATTTCATCAAAGTCAGATTTTGTGTAGGAATGTCTCTGCAAAATTGAGGGGAGATATTTGCCAGGGGAGGGTTGCGTTTAAACACAGTAGATACTGTCTTGACACTTTCTGGGGAAAAAACAGTTCTATAAAGTTGTTATTTCAGTTGAAAAGAAAAAGTATCACAAATGACTTTTCTTTAAATTATCTTGCAGGCTGGCCCAGATATGCTTTTGCAAACAGGTGTCAATTTACAGCATTTCTCAGAATACAGAAAATCCCCATCAGCTCTGATTGTCAGAGGTTATGGATAGTGACTTACATCAGCTTCTGCAAACACTCTGTGGCAGACAGGAAACACTTGTCTTTGATAAGCGACCGCCTCTGAAAGGAAAACAAAGAGTTGTGCCTCTGTAAGAGCATCTCTCCGAGAGCCACCGCATGGCTCCTCAGTGCTGGATCCAAAAGAAGCATGTTTGCTGCCCACAAAGGAGGAGAAACTAAAGCTGTTGTAGACAGTACCACTCTGAACACAATTAGATGTCTACAGAGCCACTCTGAACACAGATGTCTCTGAAATACCACCAAGCAGAGCATTACAAAGCCATCCTATGCAGAGCCCATATTCCCATCCGTGTAAATTCATATGCAGTAGCTACAGATCATAACTAATCAACACATGTCATGTAGCTCTGATTTCCGAGTACAGTCTGCCCTGTGGTTACTGAGGTGAAGCTCCATCATCAGCCAGCACCAACATGTAGCCCCAATGCCATCTCACCAGCACACCGAAGCTAGCTCTTAGCGTTATTTCTTACCTGGTTGGTTGTCAGGGTGAGATCCTTCAGAGGCCAGAGGTGTCTGAAAGGGGATTACAGAGAGAAGATTTAGAAGGCAGATGCCCATGTCTTAACTCCACCGTTAGTCAGTTTTGACTGTTTTTATCTCCTCGTTCAAGGTGATGCTAAAGTCTTGTAGGTGCATGAGGCTGAGTTTGCTCCTCTCGTTACACTGCTACAGGAATAATTAATAGCTTAGACTCATTAACCTGAGTGTAGGGTTCATTTTACTCACAGATACTCCTGTAATAATCAATGGAGAGTTCTGGCACTTTCAAATTCAGTTCCTTTCACTGAGTCTAGACTGAATCAAATTGCCAAATTGAGACTCTGGGTCTCCTAACCTGCTTAAGTCCCTGAGCTGCAGCTGATGCTGCGTTAGAAAAGCTGACATGCCTCCTGAGTCTGAGTCATTGGTCCTCACATATCACTTCCAAAGAAGGATCTAGCTGCAGGAATGGATGAAGGAAACATCTGGCTCCACCGCCTTTCCCCTGCCTTGAGACTGTGTGCCCACATTGTTACAGCAGATACCATTGGATGGGCTATAGCCCTTTCTAAGACACATTTATAAATGCTGTCTGATTTGTCCTGAGTTGGAGTAAACCATTTGTCTGGTGAGCTAGGAAAGATCTTTTGCTACACAAAAATGAAAATCAGTATAGACAATAGCAGCTTTCCACTAGTCAGTGTTGTCCTTCCAGGCAGTATCACAGGCACTCCATGACACGACTTCCTCTGGCAGCCTAGGAAGAACTTCAGTGCTACAACCAGTGATGGACCCAGGAACAGGTTTTATGTTGTTTCCTCCTGTGCCATCAGAGCTTTCCCTGGCTGCTACCTTCCCTGCTGGTATCATGGGGTGGCATCCTGGGATGAAAAAAATGTCACTCACTTCTGCACATCCAGAAACTCTAGCAGCTTGATGTCAGGAAACAGACTTAGGTCCACAATCCCTTGGCAGTAGAGGTCATCTTCTCTTTCATGATAGAGCATGTAGAGCATGAAAAGCTCAGGGTAGAAGCAGGGCAAGATCAGCGGCAGGACCACACTGCATGCCTTCTGGTCACTATGGCAGAGAAAAGCAAAGCAGAGTCCTACAGTGAGACCTATAACTTTGATACTACCAAGAGCCACACAGCGGAAGAGGCAGCTTCTGAGACTGCCTCTCCTTGTTCTCCCCTCCTTCCTCCACCTTTGAGTTCAGTCTCACAGTTGGACAGTAGTGACCTATAGAACACTCTCATGCATGTGCTCATAAGCTGAAGACACAAGTGCATCTTATGCTGTAGGGCAGGACAGGATACTGTTTCTCCACGAGATCTCCTTAGTCACTGGGAGAAACCTGGAGCACCAGAGACCTATCTCCAGCTGTTCTCTCTGAGCTCTTTCAGTAGAGTACTTATTTCTCACAGGACAAAGACCAAATAAATTCAGATAAAGCCCTTTTCCAGCTGCTTACCGTTCCACCAACCTCTTGGCTTCATTCAGCCCACATGGGGATGGCTGCAGATTACAGCAAAGAGAAATCCAGACCAAATGGAGACAGCTGAACAAAGATGCTTCTTCCAACCCCCAAAACCTGAGTCTCCCACAATTATTCCTACCTTCTTATTCTAGGAACATCATGTCTTCTACCTCCTCTGCCACATTTCCCACACTGCACTCCCTATTTCCAGGTCTGCCTTTCTCTCAGTGCTCGGATGGAAGTCACCATCCCCTCAACGAACAAGTTTCTGCGACTAATGCAATGCAGTCCCAGCACGACCATGTGCCATCTCACACACAACCAGGCTACTGCACAGTAGGTGGTGTGGGTAATCTTGCAAGGCTGCGTACCACACACACCTCCAACTCACCTCTCTATTCTGCTACAGAACGTGATTAGAAGTTGCTCTCATGCTTCAAGAAAAACTGAAAGCTTTGCACTCAAAGAGAAGTGTGGGCACTAAACCTGACTCAAGAGGTCAAATACAATCAGTCCAGCGCTTAATGTATTTTAGAGGACACCCAATATGTCCAAGCAGCTTAAAACTTAAACAACCAGTCGTGACACATACCTTGTATCTCCATCCACACACTTTGCAGGCAGTTGCCCTTTCTGTTCCAATGCCAGATGGAGCAAACCCCTAGAAAAGGAGCAGAACCAAGGTTTAGTTCCCTCCCTCCTTTTTTTAAGGGTAATTTGTTATTCACAGGTGAGGAGCTCAGCTGTCCCAGCATCACGTAGGGTATCAGTAAAGCTCCCTGTAATCCCTGCAGTGTTGTTTTGGTATTCAAGTGTCACTATCTGAGTGCTTTCTCCATTACCAGCAGAAGCCACCAGGAATAAGTAAGTTTTTCAAAAATCTCCATAGCTTCTGGAAAGTAGGGTTGTCGCTCTGGAGATCCTAACTGTGGTCTGCGTTGAGCACTATCTCCTTGTATTCCCACTCAAAGGACATGAGGTTTCAGGACCTGTCATACCAACTCATTCTCTAATCCATCTATGAACATTAGAGGGTGTTCATACTCTGAAAGAGTAGCTTGGGTTTGTCTTGATATTTCTAACCCAAAACTTCATTATCTTAAAAAGGGGATTAGGGAGAGGTTGCCTTTTTTTTGTTGTTGATGTAGAAGTATCAGCCTAGGAAACTTAGCCAGGGGCACAGCAGAGCAAGGTGGGTTCTCCCTCCCCACACTGCATCTGAAAGGTCTTGAGACATGAAACAAGGTTTGCAAGGTATGCACTGAGCTCAGATGCACCTTCACATGAACCAATGCTCAGGTTGTCAAGCCCTGTTGCACTGTTCATTAACACAGCTCTGTTGAACTGAATCAAATCTGACTTGTTCCCATCAGCTGTGCTGCTGTTCTCAGACTGCTCCAGGACAGACAACCCCTCATCATAGAGCTGGCAGCCTTCCTCAAGCACACAAGGCTACACTGATAACAACACAGCTTTTGTCCAACCTCTTATTTTTAAGGCAATACCACCCTGAGTGCAGCTAGAGGCAGAGTTCCCCACCTCTGCCTGCTGTGGCATTTCTTCTATCTTCTCCTAAAAGGCATTCAAACAGCAACAGGACCCAAATCATGCCTTTGATCCAGTCCTTAATTACACATGAGCACAACCACACAACCGAACAACTTCATTTTAGAGTCGCTACCCACATCAGCCGAGCCTCAACAATGAGCTTACGCTGCATGTTCTTAACTCCTGTTGAGGCATGTCAAGCTTAAGCGATTTTTCATTCAAATGTGGATTGAACAGCGTTGTTGTGTGCTCTGATATACTTTGCAGTCCTCGTTACTTAGTGAGGTTTCTTGCTCATATTTGTGCTTGTCTAAATGAAGGCTTATTATGGGCAACGGCTCATTGAGCTGCCCAAACTCAGTAAGATTTAGTTGCATTAAAGCCACTGGGTCATGTACTGAGCAATGGGTGTAATAAAGATTTCCTAGGTTCATATGACTTTAGTTATTGCAAAATACTCTTTATCTAGCACCATTTACGTACATTACTCAGTAGTAACTCTTTATCTAGCACCAAGTCTCCCAAGAAATATGCTGCGAAATAAAGCAGCCCTGTCACCTGAAAAAAATTATCCCAATGGTCTACTCCACAATCCCTCTATGCTCATACCCATTGGAAGGACTTAGCATGCTTGACTTACTGGTAAAACTCCCATATTTTCTTTGCATAGTACTTGACTTCCTCTTGTGCCATAGTCAGCAAGTGTCTGTTGGCCCCAATCCCAGAATATGTTGCCTGAAAAGCTATCGTCAAGGCCTTCAGCAGCTTTCCCAGTGGGTGCAGGGAAGACTTCAATGCCTGCATAACAGAGGAAAACTAAATTTTACAAGTCAACCCTTGGATTTAGTAGAGGATAACACTGAAAGGCCACCCAATCTTCTCTTGTCAGAAAAGCAGAACAAGCCTGGAGGAAATCAACTCTAATTTTGGTCTATTTCTGCTGCCACAAGCCCATTCTCCTCCCACTATCAGGCAAAAATATGCTTAGCGGAACTTGCTGTTCTGATGAGATTTGCTGTGATATTCAAGAGAGCAAAGGATGCTTCAGGGAAAGGCTGGCTGAGTGAAAAGCAACCACTGAAAGTGCATGGAAGTTGTTTAATCATTTCCAGCAGCTGGTTATTCCCTGAAACAATTTGAGAACCAAGAGTGAATCTTTATCATCACTTCCTGGCCTTTATATCTGTACAAAAAATGAGTGACCACAAAGCGTGAAGGATAACCCTCTTCTTCACAAGCATAGGTATTCAAACATAATTTAGAGAAGACTCTTGAAGTCACGGGTAATGTTATATATGCTAACAGGAAGCAATAGAAAATTGCTACAACCTGTCTTCATGTCTGGTGGACAGTCGTGGATCATTATGGTTTTAAACTTTACCTTCTCTAAATAACTCTGTAGTGACTCCAGCCCCTGGTGCTGGGCAAGCTCTTCAAGAATATCTTCTATCTTCCAGGATACATCCTCAGTCCCCCTGAAAAATGAGAGGTGAGAAAGGAAAACCAAAGTGAAGCACTGGGATAAATACCAAGTGGTATTGCAGGTGGATACCAAGGGGGCAATAAGACTATTAGAACGAATCAGTTTTTCTCTATCCTTGTCAGTGGAACTGCCCCGCTGACTTACAACACCCACAATTATCTAAATTCATCGCCTTTGGCTCCCCTTAGTTGTATCCTGCATGTGCTCATCTTATATATTTTAGATAGTTTCTTAAGGGGAGATCAGTTTGCTCTGCATCAGCTGGTGATGTTGGCTAGGTGTCCCCCAAATACAAGAGGAGCCAGCAATGACTGGGTCATGTGCAGATGTTTACATTTAATCAAACGAATCCCATCCAAGTTTTCATTTATAAGAATCAGTCTCAACAGCTCAACCTGAAATTCAGGCTTAAAATTCATCCTCCTGTCTCATGAACAGGAACAACTGGATAATGCTTGGGTTTGTAACTTTGACACGTGGCAGACCCTATTGTAAACCATTATCCTCTCTACACAAATTGTTGCAATGATAGCGGTTGTTGCAATGCAATACTCCTACCTTTGGCAGAAGAGGTACTCCTGAGACTTCCGCAGCTCCTTGCTCGTTTGTATGTGGAACCCCGTGAAAGACTCCTCTGTTTCTTCTTTGCAGCCAGAATGGATGAACTCCAGGAACTGGTCGTAGATTCCCTTCCATCTCTTCTCTACTGGAAACTCCTTGAGGCCCAGCTGACTGCACAACATAACATGGCATTAGGCTTTTCTGCATCCCTCCTCAATTATTTCAGACTTCACCTTCAAATACAGAAGGTTCTCCAGAATCAGATTTTCACACAAGATCTATGGGAGCTGAGAAAGATGGCAGTGCCTAACTAGTAATTCAATGGAAAAGCAACTCTCAAGTCTATTGTCCTGACAACAAGCTACTTTGGGTGAAGAAAAACACCTGGTGCATGGAACATCAATAATCTGAATCTTTGCTGATTAATTGACCACAGGCTTTCTGCTCCACTTATTCATGTTTCTAAATATAGACTGTTTGTTTCAAGTGAAAGCCTGCAGAAAACACTGATAGCAAGAAGACAGTTGAGCAACCACCACCGGTAGTTACTGCTATCTGAAAAGCACAGGGAACAGGAGCTGTTTCTGTTACATAGATACTCGGATGGACTGGAAATGTTTTGAGGAGGAAAGGGGAGGAAATTGAACTGGGTTTTGTGAGAGGAATTCCCCTCAGGGGACAGGAAGCTGTCTTTCCCACTGGGACTCCCTCATTTGGGTTAAACTGGCTGAACCCAGGCCCTCCAGCCTGGCAACCAGAGCATCCCTTTGCAGGGTTCAGCCCTGAGGATAAGAGTTTATACCAAAGGATGTGGCCTGGTAGCTTCAGCTCAGTTTCTCCTGCCCTGCATTCACACCATTGCCTGCCAAAGCAGCATCAGTACTCTGTGAAGTCTTGATCCTGGCTCCACAGCCTTCCTCCACATAGAGCACTACCCAGTTCCAGCTCTTGAGAGCTTCATGTGCTCTTCCTGATGTTTGGTAGCTTTCCTACTTCGACAATAACAGCCAGTAATATTCACATAGTAGCACAGAGGGACAGGAAAGGAGGAAGTGATGCATTTTAGCAGCCCAGGTTTGCCTGTATAGCTTCAGACCTGCCTGTGTGTATTCACAGAAATGTGTGTGCGCGCACATGCACAAGTCACTGAAAATATTAAGCCTCCAAAACCCGCTCCAGTCTGAGGATGGGACTATCTCCGGATGGACAGTGGCAGGATGGGAATAAAACATCTGTTTTCTGCTTTCTATGTGGCATTAAGATTAAATCATAAACCATGCTCTCCTTTCCTCCTTCCCTCCCTGCATATAAATCAGTTTTTAGATCAACTCTTTCAGCAAAGACCGCCTTGATCCCTGTAGGGATTGATCCGGTACTCCTCTAGGTAGAGTCAAAATACAAGCCACAACCCAAGAAGTCAACTCTTGTTGCTCACGCTTTGGTTATCCTGTCATCCATCTGCTCGTTCGACGTGTTTAGGATGCCGTGTGTCTGAAGGCCTTGGCCCGATTTGTTAGTAAAGGTTCCCTCCAAAATGAAGCCATTGGCAAATGACAGCTTTCCCTGCGATGGAGAAATAAAGGGTTATTCTGCCAAGATCTCATTAGAGAGAGGAAACAAGCTGGAACAAGATCTCAAATTCTCTTTTCAATGGAGCCAGCTCCTGAAACAGCAACTAAGAACAACTTCCAGCACGGAAGTGCACATTTCCAGCATCCAAAGCAATAGTGTCTTTAATGTGGCAGTCACTGGAGGCAACATGTCCTTGCTGTTGAATGACACATAGGATTCTGGAGGGGAAAGACCGCCATGATCGCAGAGTAAAACATTTGCATTATGCTTTACAAATACTCAAATCTTCTTTGGGTTATAAAATTTTCTGGCTTAAATTCGACAAAAGTTATTTTTAACCTAGAGTGAACACATGAAGCTTCGATTTCTCCTCTGTTTTTCCTCTGCTTGTTAAAACCACAAGCAAGTTTGGCCTCACAGGTAGGGGGAATCATATAATATTCACTATAAAACACTTTCAAAATGTTTGCTGCTACCAAGACAAACCTCAGATTCTCTGAGGCAAATACAGAAGACATGCAGTCTTGACTCAAACTTAGAGGTTTTAATTAAATCAAGTCCAAAGCCAAACAACATCATAACTAGTCTGGCTTTGAATACAAGCCTGAAATCCTCATTGCTAATAGCAGGAGGCACTCCATCTTTAGATAAAAACTGGATTTTTCTAGACTAATTGCTCAAACTAAACATTCATTTTGGAAGAAGCAGTATCTAAACACTGTAATCAGTCCCTGCAAAATCCACCCCAGTCTTCTGGCTGAAGAAGATGATGTCAAATTCTTCCTCCCATGACAAGTCAGTAAATGACAGATCTCATTTGCAGCCATTACCAAGTGGCTATTTTGAAATCCACTCCATCTGATATAACAACACACTTCCTGTCAGACTCATCACAGATTTCTGTAACAAGCTGGAGGACTAGTTTTCCCTGCAATGGGGCACTTTATGAGCAGTTTGACCAGATATTTCTGTTAAAGATCAACTACAAAACGTTGAACGTATCAGTGCAGTGTTCACATTGCAAAACTGAGCTTCCAGGATCCCTCAGCTATATTAACATCTCGGTTACATCAGCGTAGTGCTGGTACTGCAACTCCGTTTGGTTTATACATCATTTCCTGTGTTCCCAACCACTACAAAGGCTAAAACATTTGTTCTAAGAATACAAAAGCATCCCAACTGCAGCTGCAAAGCACAGCCAAAAATGTCCCACAAACAACAAAAAAGCCCAAAACCCTCAGTGTAAACAAAACCGTAAAACCCAAAACAATGCACAAAGCCCCCAGCTACTTGAAGTCTCTCAGCTGCAGCCTTCCTTCTGTGAATGAAACTAATAATAGAAAAAAAAAAAAGTTATTTTCTATCCGTCTGGGGGAAGTGGAGCAGGAAGATGAATCCATCAGCCCTTCTGGAAAGCAAGCAACTGTACAGAACGGTTGAGATGCAGGAAGTGCTCACCTTTCCAACAAACGTTAGATGTTCTGTGAAGTTCCCTTCGTAGACAGAGTCATCTTCCAAGAGCAGAATCCCAGAACCCTTTATTTGAAAGCAGAAGTAGTGAATTCACAACATTAACTTCCTACCTACTTAAGTTCATCCAGAAACAGCCACTGGCTTGGAATATTTATGGGCTGACACTTCTGAGAACCTTTTTGAAAACCCAACATAGCATTGCAATGCTCAAGAGAAAAGCAAGGAAGTGCTGTAGAGATAACCCATTAGGCATCACTGCACAAAGAAGTACTGGGTAGTCAGGAGGTTTTAAACAACAATACTATTACATTCATTTCCCTAGAAGAAGGAACAAACTAAGAACGGTGACCAAAAGTTGCCATATGGGTCGAAATTGTGGTCTTCCCAATCCTATGACCTTTAGGTGATTGTAGCCAATTGTATCATTCTTTGCAAGATGAGGAGGAGGAAAGAGGAAGGCAGCTGCTATGTAGAATTAGGTTTGTCCCTTGCTGTGCAGTCAACGGGGCTTTAATGAGCTGCTCTTAAGCATTCGAAAAATGACTCGTTCTGTTACCTCCCAACTCCCACGGCTGCTTACAGTAGCACACATTTCACAGAAACATAGAATCATTTAGGTTGGAAAAGACCTTTAAGAAGGAGGACCAAGATGCAGAACAGACACAGGATAATTTTTAACAATGGGGGTAGATAATTCTTGTTGGGGCTTAGCCCATGGTTTGGGCCCGAAGGTTTATATGTACCCATACCAGCCAGAAAATGTGGTCACTTTTAGAGCTGTAACACATTTTCCGCTGGAATGGTTTTCTTGATGGAAAGCACCCTTTCTGGCAAAAACAAAAGGTTTCCAAGGGAAGTTTTTTGGCCATACCAATTTTCCACTAGGAAAACTGAAGTGACTGCTCCCCACCCAGAAGCCTTGTGAAGTTATAGGAGCCTTTGGCAGCTGGCAGACCAAAAGACAGCTTTATTTTGGTTCCCCACAGATGGATTTTTTATGGAAAGCCCTTCCGACAAAGTTTCCATGCTAAACATTTTGTCCTAATTTGGTGAGTGGGGAAGGGGTTGTTTGTTTTTTTAAGTGCGTATTTTTCATGAGAAGAAATGCTTTTATTTCCAAGCCAGTTCTAGCGATGCCAATCCCTTTTGCTTTCCCCACCAACATCTACACTTCCAATGAACTGGGCAGCCAACTTGTCATAGGTAAGCTCACACTGGAAAGGTAAAGGCTTAATGATCTCAAAGATAGATGCAGTATCATATATAACTGCACAGCACTTCACATACGAGTTCTATAATGAGGTCTATAATTGTGACCTGATAATCAGTTGAACAGCCAAGACTTAGAATGTGCTTTAGCATGAGTAAGGAGAAGTGACAGTCTCGCATCTAGTTCCTACCTGCACCTCAGGAAGGCGATAAGAAACAAAACTTCATCTAGGCCTTGTTCTTCAAAGACATTATTATGGTAAAATATCAATGCTTAAGTTTTCTTGCTTTCTATTTTCCCCTCAAAGATTAATTACGAAGTGAAATCTTAATCTTGCCCTTGATGGGGAATTCCATGTCCCACCGATCTAGAAAGTCCACTGAAAATGGGTACTCACCACCATTTTATCAGCATGAAATGTTCTTTGATAGCAGACACCCGACTGGGTTACTACAATGCCTTGTCCATGTTTGTGATCATCGAGCCATGTCCCTATGTATCTCTCCCCTCTGAAATGCAACAGAAAACAAATTATGTTTTTTCCCCTTTTTATTAGTTCTTAGGCAATTTGATGTATCACTGAGACTAGTTTTACCTGATATAATGCTTTACGCAGCACAAGTGCCAGATGTACTGCACAAAATCAATTCATATAATGCTTCCCCAGAAGTTCAAGCCTTATAGCAGAGGTTGAACACATCCTCCCTTCATCCCCGAGTCCCCCCGTCAAAACATGAAGCTTTACCCCTGCCAACAGAAGGACAAAACTGTCAAGCACCTAAAGCCAGCTCTGATCTATACCACCTTTACCTATCTTTGTCTTCCCAGACTCCATATCCATTCTTCTTGTCATTTTCCCACTGTCCTGTGTATTTAAATGGATGCTCAGCTGAGAGGTTCTCCAGTATCCCAAATCCTTGACGCACGTTGTCTTTGAAGTAACCTTTGTAGACCATATCATTCCCATACCTGCAGGGAGAGAGACAGACAGAATTTAAGACTGTGACTATTTGATAGCTACTATTGGAGTAGGAAGGCAGAAAGGTGAGTAGATAAGGCTCACCTGCCTGCTAAATATTCCAGTGTAGAAAGTATAGATCTAGAGCCAGTAGTTGTTCACTATTGGGAATATGCATCACCTAAGCTAGTCACTCCACAGTTAGCTTTCAGCGTTATCGAAGGACACAACACTTAGCCTTGCAATTGTCCTGGGAGACGCCACCCAGTCCTTGACCCCTCACCAGCCATGTCACAGCAACCACTGTTTAATGCAGAGTGGGAGCAGATCAGGTCAAGCAGGAAGCCATATCTGCCTTCACCTTGCTACACCCACCAACCATTTCTTCTGGGCTCATCCCCCTGGGAAAAGTTCCCCTTAGCTCTGTCCATGCTGGCCAGATCATCTTCACTGCTACAACAGAGAAAGCACTTACGCTAAGCAGAGCTATCATCTATAATTATCAACATGCTCACATTTGACACCAGAGACACTATTGCAGCACTGCTCAGTTGGCTCCAAGTTCCCTAGAGACTTCTGCATGTCCTGTACTCTGAGTTTGATTCCTAAATAAGGAGCACAACAAGCAGGTTCTAGGAAGAAAGATGGCCTATCCCAGAGTAAGCAGCTGGAAAGCTGAACCGTGTGCTTTCCTCTGCCACAGTTGGCTCGGTGAAAGCAGGGGTAAGTATGTGCAGTAACAACGGGCAGTCCAGTCTTCACGTTGGCCAACCCATTTGGCTACAAGCCATGTGTGACCTAAGCAAAGATGAGGATGCTGTTGCGCTCACTGCTACATAAACAAAGCAAGCTGGCCCTGTCCACTTAACCCCATAGGCTGCAAATGAAACTGGTTTATACCTACAACCTGCTGAGCAGGCCTCCACTGCCATTTCTGGCCTTCTAAATGGAAGGCAGATGGTGGGTAAGGCAGGGACACCACCATGTGCCCACAATACAGTGCTTTACAGACTGGGCTCCATCCAAATTCCCAGCAGCACTTTGAGACGCAGGTGTGCAAATGACTGTTTTCCAGAAGCATTTTGATGAGTAAAAAAGAAAACCTTGGACTCCATTTCTTAAGCTAATCTCTAGGTTTAAGCTCAGCATTTGAGTGAGAAAAAAAAAAAGCCAGCTGGGGAAACAGCCCCCTTCAGCAGCTCAGGATAACAGTTATGACTCCACGACCGACAATCCCATCCTTCATTAAGGAACTACGCTATACAAGAATTAGTCCAGACGGCACGGCCAGGGGAGACAGAGCTGTGTGCTCCATCAAGTCTGTCCAGGGCTGATGGCACACCACTGCTCTCTGCTCTGCAACCACAAACATGAATGCAAAATTATATCCTGACCTACAGGGCACAGAAAATGCTCTGTTAGGTAGTTACAATGGTCATAGCTTGTGGAGAAGCTCTTACTATTCTGACGCTCAGGAGACTCAGGGCTTATGAAGAGGTCACACTGCCCATCTCCAAAGCAAAATCTTCTGGCACCTGAATTACCCTGGGTTTTACACTGTGACTGAGCCTTCCACAGTGAAGTGGGAATATTTCACCCTTCAAACATGTGGAGTCCCCTTTTTCACCAGAGTCCTTCTTTGGGTTTTACTTACTCACAGATTCCATAGCCTCTCATCTTGCCCTCGTACCAGTGGCACTTATAGCAGTCATACCGGTCTTCAGATCGGCGGGGGACGAGGCATATTCCAAACCTGCAGGGTGCGTATGGCAGAGGTCAGCATGGGAAAAGGCGACTTCGTTGTACTGGATGAAGTTTAAAAACTAAAGACCTTCGAGATTCCCAGACGGATCACTTCTACCTCTAACGCTATTTCTAGGTGTCAACGGACTGGATCCAAGGAAGAGCTTGTCTCCTTGTGAGCTGCAGTCACAGTTTCTCATTACTCCTTCTACAGAGCTACCTTCAGTGTCATTGTTTTCCCCTCTCTACCCCTTCCCCAGTTTAGGAGCTGAGTTAGGCTACCAAAGCAATTGCTTTGGTCTAAACAAAAAGTTTTCTTAATCCCAACACAAAGTATTTGAGACATTTATTCCCTTTAAAAATCTAACCTATTCTGGAACTTATGTAGAAATGAGAAATCTAGAAGTCTTATTTTCCAAAAGGTTTAGAACAATATTTTTTGAATTTCATAGTATGGTTTCTTTCCCCTGAAAAGTCCTCATTTAAGAGAGGTTCTTAAAGATATCTAAAAATAACTTTTCCAGGGTATTTCATATTAATAAATTCACCTAGATTTAGAGATCAGGCTTCAGATTCATCCCGCTGAATGGAGACGTTTGCATCTGAACCGGTCATATGCGCACACTCCAGGTTACAACCTACTCAAGCTTGAGCCAGGTGTCTTTTTAGACAGGTCAGATGAATTGGCCTGTAACTGTGAATAGGGTCTCCCTAACAAGACGCCAGTGTCCCTGTACCTCTGGGAGGTACCATTTCTTAGCTTATTTTGAAAGTAAAAAATGCCCTGTTTTTTAAGGCTTACCCATGCTCCAAGCCCTCTTTGAAATCTCCAACATGGTTGCGTCCGTCACGCCACTTCAGCGTCCCCCTGCAATTTGAAGCAAGCGTTACACAAGGAAGATCACCAGCAACGTTCACAGCTGTAACAGAAGATATCAAGGCACAACTCAAAATGGCTAACATCAAAACATTTCCTCAGGGAACAGAGACACGGATGCTTGCCAGGCACCTCTGAGGCCTTGGCTTGCACTGTAAGGATTTAATACCATAATGTTTTCATGCCCATGAATGAGCGGGAAGAATCCTCGTCCAAGTTCCCTAATCTCAGAAGCATTTTGTAGAGTTGCTGGGTCATCCATTTAGGCCCTTGCACATGATCCTTTTGTAATTGCAGTGCAGCATGTGATTAAGCGAGCTGAAGTTCCAGCATGGCACATCCCCGTAGACAACATAATGACACCACAGTCCAGAACTTCATTGTGCCAGGCAGTATGAAAACAAGAGACAAGCACTGGCCTAAAGGGATCATAACTTTCCCTCTGTTTTGTGTGTGTGTGGGTGGCGGGGGGTTGTGGAACTGATTACATGAGTTAACCATGGACCAACGAGACTGGAATGGTCAATGCGAAGGTTGAGGTATTGCACAACCATGCCCGGTTGTGAATACATGTCCCTTCCTCCCCATCTCCCACTCCACCCACACCTACTCACTGTTTTGCCTCTTACATCATCCCGGACACAGCCAGCTCCCTACACATTCCCCAACCAAAGACAATAAAAGATGGTGAGGTACCAAAACCATGACACATTTGTTTGTCTTTCACCGAGGTTGTTGCTTTAAGCACCTACATGAGACAGGCTCTTCTTCTGGTATTTACAGGGAAGTGGTCAGATTAATTTTAAGTGGATTTAGAATACATATCCTTTTGCTTTGCTAGTATAAATGCTAGCAAAGCAGAGCAAACCTCAGAGAATGCCTGCTCCAGCCATGGGGATGCTTTAAGCTACTGCTCAGTGGGATTGTCTCCTTCCACCACACCGGGTTATCAGGAGCCCTGGGACAGAAGAGTGAAAAATGCAGATTTTTTTGCTGAAGAGCCCTGAATCACACTGCTGCAGCTTTCTGCTCATGCGCTTTGCCATGCCAGCATCTCGCTCAGAGGTGGACAAGCCATCAAGGCCAGCTTTGCTGCTTTGTAACCGTGTTTTAGTAGCAATTCCCATAGAAGAGCAATTTCAGGAGTGGAAGGACAGCTTAGTAATTAAGCAGTTAAAAGCCCATGCATTAAAAGCACCTGAAGTCACTTATTTCTGCCACAAATTTCCTGGGATGCCTCAGTCAAGTCACTTAATCTGGAGCAGCAGAAGTATTTATTCATCTCATTTCTCCAACCCTAAGACAGGAGGAGACAAAGAGCAAGCAGAGGTGCTTGTCCCTCTGTGTCTGCACACAGTTGTTTTCAGATCTGTGTTAGGAGTGCAGGTGCTAGGGAAGGTCAGGATGATGTAAAGGACTGCCTCAGGCGTAGTTCTACTCCAGACACCTATTTAATGCTATTATGAGGCAAGACATAATCTCTTCCACAGAAGATTCAGGATTAAGCTTTTGATTTTGGGTATTTAGATTACTTTAAGGTTCATTCAAATCAAATCTCTACATCCTTTTTACTTCAAGAGCAACTGTAGACAAGCTGTGTAAAACTCAGGAAGTACAAGAGTTCCAAATCAGCGTGTTTTGGTGTCCGAGGAGGTTGCTCTTATTTCATGTTTCTTCACCAAAACAGAGACTGTGCTCTATCCTATGTCAAAGAGATTTTGGCTAGGATCGTTCAACCTTTGATTTACAGACCATTCCTTTTTGGCAGAGCTCCCAGTTAAACTTCAGTTGCATTTAGTGAACAGCTGTCATGCTCCCGAGAAAAGCATTTGAGCGTCTTTTGTATTTATTGACTTCTCTCTTTTTGTTTGTTTTTGTTTGTTGGTTTGTTTGTTTTAAATTCCTTTGATAATAGCTTGGACATTAAAATATATTTTGATAGCACAGGATAAAATTTTTCCATCACTCACAAGCAAAGGCTTTTTGTTGTTCTTTCATTGTCATCATGTTGTCATCATGATGGTAAGATTTTATGCCTCAGGCTGAGATCTTGAAAATAAACATTAGCTCAAACCTAAGTCCTCATTACAGGCATAAGCCAATGCAGCACCTTTAATGTGATCATTACCACGTTATTAGGGTCAGCCTCTACAATTTGCTGCATAAACCAGTATCACTAGCGAGACATCTACAATACAAAAGATCATGTGTCAGGACTCATGCTTTGACCAAGCCCTGAAAGCAGGCAAATGTGTCCCAACTGCCCCCTGAATCTGTCCTCAACACCTGATTTCCCTCTGGAAACAAATGAGGCAGGAACCAGAGAGGCTGGCACACCCCGGGAGATCACCAGCACAGCGTCTGTGGTCCAGGTAGTGCTACACAAAGGCAGCAGGGCCATCCTTGCATGTTCTTGCTTAGGAAAGGGACAAAACAGGCTGCTTACTTGCCATGTGGCTTTCCCCAGTGCCACTCGCCCTCGTAGGATGCATTCTTGAACTTGCCCTCCAGCCTGAAGACGTAGGTGAAGAAGCGGCAGGACGGGGGCTCGGTGCCTTCACCAGTCTCACCCCACAATGGGAAATCTCGCTTCCCGTTCAGTGCCTGGCGAACAGCCTGATTCAACTTCCACTGCCAAACAGCCTGGGGACAGAGGAAGAGGAGTGCTGGACTAATGAGTGAAGAAAGGAAAATAGCTCCCAACAAGAGGTACTTCAGGAGAAGCAGCAAGAAGCTGCTGGGTTCACATCACTTCTGTGCCATTCAGCTGGCTGCACTGCTGAGTTATGGCCCATCTACAGCATCAACAGGAGGTGTTATCCTGGGTCCTGCAAGTTGGATACTGCACCAATCCACGACACTTCCATGCATTTAAGTCCAACTCTCACCACCACTAACTGGCCTTGGCACAGGACCATGCCGATGGGACTGTATTGTCCCAAGCTCTGCAGCACACACTACTGCCCAGGGCAGACCAGTTCCAGCACCTGGATGTTTTTCATCTAATGTCAACTGTCTAAGCCACCTCTGGCCATCTAATGAAGTACTGGCTCCACAGAGGGGAAAAGAAAAAAAAGCACCACACTGCTTGTTATTCTGTTTAATTAATTAAAAAAATAGCAAAAATTGCAGAGAAAATGCCTTGGCTGCATTATTTAAGCAGGTGCAAATCCCACTCATCTGTATTCTGATCCAAAAGGTAAAATCCTGATGCTTAATGAGATCTCAGCTTCCACTCAATGTTTTGCCCACATAACAGAGCTGCCATCCCCTCTGTGCCATACGCCTGTTTCAAGGCTCAGTACATGGTATTTCAGATGGAACAGAAACACCCTGCCACTGCTAACCTTCATCTGCGGGTCTTTGGCAGAGAGAAAGAACGTTTCTTCTGGGGTTATAATGCGGAGTCCGTACCTGTGAAGCAAAAGACATTACAGAGACTATGAAAAACACACTTCTCAGTGAAACAGCAGTTCCTGCTCTTCCCATTCCTATTCAGAATGTAATGGTGCTTTTACAGTCAGTTTTTCCTTCTGAAGTACTCAACTAGTCAACTCATCTTTGTTCTCTAGGTCTGCAGCCAAAACCATTTTATTACTAATTGATTTCAAGATGTCAGCAAACGCAAGCAGGGCAAGTCCAAGCTGCTCTGCTCCCATTGAAGACATCTTACAATTACCCATAGCCCGGAACCAGTCCCACGGGGTGGAAAGGAGATCAAAGTTTTAAATTGTTGTCTCAGTTTCACAATCAAGTCGAACACTTTTTTTTTTTCTGCTCCACATTTTTCACTTACAGTCCTGGAGCCGATTTCTCCATGCAGTTTTCATCTACCCACACAAGCTTCAGATCAAAACTCTGAAAGCTGTTGCCCTGGAACAAAAAGGACAAGATGCTCCTGTTATTAAAGTGTAAACATCACACTTTGCCCCCACTTTGTCCGTCGAACAGCAGAGCAAGACTGGCAGCACTGTAAATTCTCTCTTTTGTGGTCCACACGTCTATCCCACACCATGATGACAGACCTCGGGCACTGAAGAAATGTAGGAGAAGGAAGAAAGTTCTTAGTTTAACACTTACAAGCAGTGTTCCATAATGCCATGGCTGCACCTAACAGTAACAGACCTTCTTAGATGGCACTTATCTCTACAAGAGTTTCTTCCCTGTCAAATGAGAACACTCCCAAATCATCCCTGGCACCTGGTATGCCCTAGTTTTCCTTATGATCTATCTAGGATTTGGACTCCAGATGGCACAGCCAAGAGTGGCCCACAGGTCACACATTTGAGGAGTCACTATTTTGATCAATAGCACACCATACAGAACAAACTAAAATGGTTGAAATATTTGGTAAAGACTGCGTTCAATATCACATTTCCCTTCCCTGTCTAAAGTCCAGGTGCCCACACTACAGAGCTGCTGTCTGTAAGGATGTAGTTGACCAAGGTTAGGTACTAGCACTGCGGAGTTCACCACGAGTTAATCACTGACGCATCTACCAGATTTAGGGGAACAGGGAAGGGAGGGAGATTCGGATTCCCAGCACCAGAGCCCTCATGAGCAGTCCCCTGTTAGCAGCCCAAGGTAACCGGTTCAATCCCAGTCCAGTTATGTCTCCACAAACCTCAATAACAGTCATAGCAGCAGATGAGACATAGTGGGTGGGAACCGTTGACTGAACAGAGATGTCTACAACGCAGATATCTCAGTATGAGCTGGTTACCCTGTCCTAGTCAATGGAGTCGAGGACCTGATTCAGCTCATCCTAGTTTTGGCATCTGAAATAGGTCAGACGAACCACACCCAGACAGTGCATGTTCTCTCCCCTGACTATAAAGGGAGCCTGGGGCACTTGCTCGCAGCGAGATCACTACGAGATCACTACGGTGCTAAGAAATCTACATTGTAAAGTTAGATGAGATAATCGCCACCCTATTTCCTCAGGCCTAGACCCTGCAAGCTGCATAGGACTGCCCAGTGTTATCATAAAGGCTCATGTTTGGAAAAGCCCGTAAGACCTACCAGCTCACAAGGCAGTCGTGTTTGGACACCTGAGGGGCTGGCACATGACTAAAGAGCAAGCAGAGAGAGGTGCACTTGAAGAGAGCTGTGCTAGATTACAGGAACTGTCAGTCAGAGCAAACCAAGCTGGACTTAGTTAACATGCTGCAGAACAGCTTTGAACATGTATTATTCATCCAGCTACTCATGGCTGTAGACACTCCCTGTCTGCCCCACGCCCAGGCCCTAAATACCTGAAATAGCCCTAAGAACTGCAACTTCTGCTCCCATACCACTAACAGAGTCAACCATAAACATCATATTTAGTCCTATGCATGAGTGTTTACAGTATATCTTTGACCCATCATGTCCCCTTTGAATAAGGAAGGACAGAAATCAACAGATTCATATGCAGGCATGGGCTTGGGTTACTAGAAAGGTGCCTGTGATGATTGGATAGCACATATTTACTGGGAAAAAGTTATGTGGATGCTCCTCCATTCTTTCTTCATTAGGCTTGCTTTTATTCTCCAATGCAAACCACAGCTGCATGGATCTGAGACAAGGTTTTGCCAACAGCCAGGCTCTGCTGCATTTTCAACAGCAGAGGAACCTGAATTTTACTGTCGTTTATCCATGCTGCCCTTTCAAGCCCTCTGAAAGATCGAAGACTCACCTGGATTAGCACAAGGACATCATCAAAGAGCAAGATCCGGTCTGATCGATTTGTGCTAGCAGAGATTGGAAGATTTTTGCTATCTTCTAGCAGCCTCCTTTCAGGTACACAGAGCATGTCCTGCAGAGGGAACCACAGAGGTCAAGACGGTGGATCAAAAGCATCAGGAAATGTCAGGATTTGGGAGAGGACATACAACTCAAGCCAACAGTCCAGAGACTGTCTGAGTCATGGCACAAGTGTAAGACCTCCAGAAGAGCTCCCCTTCAAGCCACTTTCTACATCCATGACTCACTGTGAATTTGTAGCCCAAGGATTTCCATAAGGACTTGGTAAAACAAGCTTCATCCAGGACTTGGCTGATGAAAGACTCCAGCTTCACATATTCCTTGATGGCGCTGGTAACCATGTCCTTTTCAGAGCCCTGATAAAAGAAGGCAGGGCTTGAGCAACGATTTAGGCATGGCTGTGCAGGACATCTACTCTGGGCTACATCTACTCTGCAGAAAAGCCTCAGCAGTTCTGACTCCAAAGGGCTAATGAGAGGAAAGCCTCCCAAATCTAGCATTATCTCTGCCACCAGCAGAAGTGTGCAACCTCAGGCCAGTTACCTGACCCTTTGCAGCTCCTCTATGTGATGAGTAGCTTGTACTATGTTGGAACGGCCACTGTTCGTTGCTTCGAGACCTGCAAGTGGGCTGCACTCCGCTGGTGCTGGTTACTACCACCCCAGCTCTCCACTGGGAATCATTTACTTCCAGCCAACTTTGGATTCTACGACACCACCGCAAAGCCCCACAAGCCCTGCATAAGATTTTAGCATAAGCCAGTCAAGCACATCACATAAAGTTTCCTACCTCTTTGAGAACCTCGTTCAGCTTCGTAAGGAGCACTACATATTGCTCGATGTGGTCCCGGATAGGTTTGTGAAGAACAGTGTATAAGGCCAGTGACATGGAGGTCTCAGAGGTGAAGTCTGTGAGGAATTGTTTCAGCACTGTCTTATGCTGCTTCCAGGCTTCACTGCAAAGTGGTGAATTAAAACAAAGGTTCATTAATTGTTTTTTATCCGAATCACCACTCTTCTGCCTTCCAAACATCATATGCTGCCTCAACTCCCAGAGAGGGTACGGAAAGACTTGAAAAAGCAGGAGATAACATAGTGCGAATGTATTCGCACACCAAACACACAGAAATAAGGCAACGAGGCAAACGAGAGCTCCATCCATCCTGCCTCTGGCCCAGCGGTCTTTGCAAATAGGAACCATACCCACAGATATACAGAATGTAGCGTGACTTTTATGGTGGTTTGCACACCAAGAGGGTGACTCAGATGAAGTGACTGTGAATCCGCTCATATCCAGCACTCGTGTTTTCATTTGCTATTTCCACATGACTCTGACAGCGTCTGGGACAAGGAATGGAAATTTCCTGCCAGATTCCCTCATCATCCTGTCTCAGGTCCCACCCCTTACCTGCACCCCCAAATTCCAAATTTACAGGCTTCCTCTCCTACAAAAGGAGTTGTGCATGGCTAAGAAGGGATGGAGAGAGATCTGTAGAGGAAACCTTTCAACAGCTGCTGCCGTGGTCTCAGAAGATGGCAGAAGCAGCCGGTATGGCTGGTTCAGCGGAGAGGCAGCCGGACTGTGGAACAGAGATCACTGCGAGGTGCTGCTCACTCCAGTTTAGTGTCTTAACCCATACAATATCATTGCGTTCCTACCAACCCCTTCAATAACCATTTTTCAGCCCACTAACCTTTTGCTCTTTGTGGTATGTTCGAAGCCGTGGACTACAACATAGTTTGCAAAAGTGACGAAGTATCTGTTGGCAGGGGAAAAAAACCAAACACACACAAGCATGAGCTGAGTTAGAGAGGTACATTAGCTATGAGGTTTAAGTGATAGAGGGAAGAAGCTCATTTGAAAATGTCATGTCAGGCCCACCCTTACAAGGGAGGCAGAAAGAGACGTAGCTACTGTGCCTCTCACCTTGGCTCACTCCCCTTTTGTCCCCTTTGCCAGCCTCTTGGTTTAACTGCCTTGTTGACTTTTGCACTAGTATCATTACAGGAAGATTAAATTATCCTGGCATTTAGCATAAGCAGAGTAAACTTGCGCAACTGTCCTGGAAAGCAAATCTACAAAGGCTGAGCTTAAGATATCAGCTTCAGATGTATGAATTTCTGCTGGTTGAAGTGAAAGCGTCAGGTCTGTTTCATTGTTGGTAAATTCAAGTCAAGGTGTCCCACGCCGATGTATCTCATCTCACACTAGAGGGAGATCGAGCCATATTTTGTCAGCAAATACCACGCTTTCTTCCAGTGGTGTTTTCAGATAAGTCATGTATCATGTCCAGACTAATTTTCATTTGTCATGCCATCTTTCAGGGACATGTATTTACTGCTGATTTTCAGGCCCTGAACAGTGGCTTTGCTTCCTCCTGTATCACTCCAATAAGCACGAGACGTCGTAGAATCAGGAGTGCACAGAGTGAGTCAGCAGAAGTGGGCAGGAAACAGCTCTTTTTTTTCGCACGACGCCCCACAAAAACAGGTTTTAATTTCAAAATGAGGGGAAATTAGATCTTGAGATTAACTTCTTTGTGTCATCTGAAACCTCAGCGCAAGTTTTCGTCTTTCATATGCCTTTTTAAGGCATACCAGTTTGAATACACTGACTCGGTTCCAAATGAACAACACACAGGGCTCCAAACCCCATTCACATAAAGGCAAAGCTTGTTGTGTACACTTTCTAAAATGATGCTGTCCAAGGAAAAATGAAACAAAAAGTAGTTCTTCTTTCCTCCTCCCTCCACATGCATCAAAACCACCAAAACCAAGAACAGCAGTGTCCAGGACCCAGAGTGCCCATCTCCTGCTCCTGTCTGGGTGCCAAACTGCACAGATGGTACAAGCCCATCTGGCAAAGGCTTGGCCACATTTATGGCCAACGTGATGAATGAAGGATTGAACACTGTCTGATCTTTATGTCATCTCAGATGTCCATGAACCATTTTTCGTGCTAAGACATCAACACACAGGTTACACACGCTACAGTGCTTTTGGTAAACATTTTATTTTGTGTTGCAGGCAGATGGGGAGCAGATGAAATTAATTACAGAAACAGCAATGGGGCAGTATCTTTTTTCACATCACACTACATCTATCACTTGCTATCATATAGCCTGCAAAAATCATAAAATATATGGCACAAACACATAACATGAACTGTGTCTAGCGGCATCTTCTCTCCTCATCCCTATGAGTCCATTAAACCTGCTGTGCACTCCTTTCTGTTCCTGATGACAGCTCAAGCTTTGCTCTCATAAATTACCCAGGCACAAATTCTACCCCCGTCCTCTTCCTGCTTTTAAGATGCATTAAAAAAAGTATACGTGAAGAAAATACTTCTATCTCTTACAAGCATACTCACATCTACAAAAAAGGCTACTGAGGCTGTCTCCACAGACACTATATTCTGTAGCACTTGTCATGAGGGCTGAATGCAATCATTTCCCTGACCTAATGACCAAACACTAGTGGATAGGAGAGAACAAATTAAATGCACAGATTAATTGCACCAACCTACCAGTTAATTGATAAATTTGGTCCCTTATGATACTCCAAAAATGCTTCTGTACTTACTGGATGTAGAGGCTTAGAAACAGGTCTCCTTTCCAGACAGTGTAAATGTCCTGGATGCAGAATGACTCAGAGGTGCTGCATTTTTGTTTCAGTATCCGGTAACTTTCTTCTGTGAGGTTCCAGAGAGCTTGAAATCGATCGTTCAGGAGCAGGAAGAGCTTAAAGTTCTCCTTTCCCTTCTGGTCACTAGGCTCTTTGAGGAAAAGATGGGGGGAAAAGGCTATCAGAAAGGCTTGACTCCAAGAAATCTTTTGGAAAACATTACTTGTATCTAACACACAATTTTTCAGTGTAAAGCACATATATTCTTATAGGAAAACAATGCCAGGGAGGAAGGAGATGATGATTATTTAGGGTTGTGTCCCTGTGAGTAGTTGTATGGGCTATCCATGCTAAGGCTTTGTCTTTCCCTTTCTTGTGGGACACGTGGCCAGGGCAGCCTGCAAGGCTCAGCCCCAGCTCAGACACAAGCACTGGAGGAAAATTTTCTGCCCCTGGCTCGAAGGGCTGTTCCCAGTCTCCTTGGAGGCTAGACCAAAAAGGCAGTGACACGAGAGGGAACCACCCTACGGGCCTAATCCTGTTGTACCACTTTTGGCCAGACAGGCATGTGAATATTTATATGGATTTGTTATTTCAGTGGAGCTGCTCTGATTTACTGCCAGCTCAGAACCCGCACCCACAGGTTTTACCTTCCAAGAGTGGCATGACCATGGACTGAGAGCAGGGAGGCAAAACGGGCATGGTTTAGGGGTTGCATATGTGTGAGGTGCATTTTGGATTGCCATGCACCGTGCTGGAAACAAGCCTAGGAGCAGGTGTACAGGCTGAAACTGGTTAGAATCTAGATTAACTTCTAAGAACAATAGGAACCACAGTCCTAGGCTTGAATGAAAGGCCATGGGCGTCCTTAAGGGTTCACTATCTTAAATGAAACAACTCTATATACCACTTACTCCAGCAAACCAGACCCCAGCAAAGTCCTCAGCCATGGAATTTCAGTTATAATTCCCTTCACAGGTGTGCCTGTGACTCAAGGCTAGAACTAGAGACAAAAAAGTAGTCTGCTCTGACCTACCTGCCTGCAGCAGAGGCTTGAGGATGAGGGCATCTATCCGCGCCAGGCATGCTGAGAAGGTTTCTTCCACTTGGAGCAGAGATGCAGTTGCTTCAGCCGTGCACATGTCCTGGACACAACACAGAAGGCACACATAAACTCCCTTGCAAGAGTATCCATCTACCAAGGCTTCAGTTCTTATTGCAAATCAGCCTTTCCTGCTCTTGGCAGCACACACAGGGGTAATGCTGTCCCCAAAAAGCATTTGAAAATGTTAGAAGAGGAAGCAGAAACCCGACAGCTCAACAGGAGCTGGTGTCTCAGAAGACCACCGAGGCTACAGCCCATTTTCCTGATGCCCCAGTTGAAGATCTTCTCAGGTGGGCCACAATACCTCTTCTACATGACTGGCAAGGCCCTAAACTTCTTGATATGTGTTAATCCTGCTTAGTGCCAGATTCGTTCTCCCAGAAGAAAATCTCTGAAGTACAAGGCAGCAAAGGATGAAGCAGAGCATCTCTTCCCATCTCTCTCACCAGTTTTCTGCCCAGGTGCCTCAGCCTGCACCTTTTGGCATTAAAAGCTATTGTACGGAGCTGCAGAGCTGTGCCAGCCATGCCCAAACATCCAACCCTCGAGAGGAACAGAGGTCTGGTGTTACTCCTTTCTGAGTAGGACACTGCACTGCTGGTTCTATGTCACAACTGCTGCGTCAATGAGGAAAGCTTGCCTAAAGTGGAAGTGGGCAGCAGTTAAAAAAGACAGCAAACCCATGTGAGCTAACTCTAGCAGCTTCCTCCTTCCCAACATTACGTCCTGAAAGAAATGTATCAGAGGAAATGAACACAGCCAGCTAATAGCATGTCATAGGAGACTGCTCTGGAAAAAGGCCAGGTGGTGAAGATACTATGGGCAGAATCAGCTGCTATTACTAATGGTGATAAAAACGCAAAACTCGGAGGTTCTTTTAGCTTTGTGAAGCAAAACAGCAAACTCAAGATGCTGAATACGGTCTGTCCACATTTATCCTTAGCCTGGTTGTAGTGCACGCTCAAAGGCTATGTTCACAATAGTAAGCAAACGAGGATATGGCATTATGCTGCAAAGAATTACATTGCTAAATTGGTGGCAGAGACTTTGGCATAGTTTTGACGTGGGCCAACTAGCGCCTCTCCCAGACAATTCTAAGGTATAGTCCAGGGACCATTTGAAATGTGTAGCTTGCACATAGTCGTGCTGTTTTGGGAGGTAAGGAGAAATTAGCTATGTATAGATTATGCATTAACCACTTGGCTATGGGGCTAGACCTAATTTATTTACTAATGGAGATGTGAATAGAGCCTTCACGCTGTTTCCAGGAAGAGCTGAACTCATGCTATCTACTGGTGGCATACTCTAAGACATCCTGAACCTCTACCCTGATTGCTACAAACAATAGGTGAGATTCATTCTCCTCGTGTTGATATGTCAGGAAGTTAGACATAGAAGCCTAACCCTACTTCATACTTCGTGGGAAGAAATACCTCGAGCATCTCAGCATGGACTATAAAGGGGTCAACCAGGTGGGGTGACTAAGTTTGGTGGGAACGTCTCAGTTTTAAGCGTCACATGTGGGAGGATTCCTTGCTAGATAAGAGCTTGAGCTCCCTAAAGTCACCAAACTCTGGTTAGGAACAACCTTTCCAGGTCATCCTGGAGCTTAGGCTGAAACAGTGTCACAGAACAAGGGACGCTTTGCAGTTTGAATGGTTAGTTAGCCTGGTTTTAAGTGGTTGTTCAGATCCAGACACAACTGACTGCACAGACGAATGACAATGTTTTTTCCTTAGTAACCACTGCCTCTTAAATTTCATTTGTCTGAAAAAATGGGAAGCATTAAAAAATTCCGTAATCTCATTAGTTTGCAAGTTTTCGTACATCAAGGTCTGCTTGACCATAAGGCTATTTTTTGCAGGAACACTGGTGATTTGTCCCAGAGGAAAGCTCTAAGCATGCAAACAGGTCAAAAAGCTGGAATCCAAACTCCTCCTGGCCCCTCCTCCCAGGGAGGGCAACTGAGCCAGGAAAAAAGGAAAACAAAACAGCAGCCAGCCATCTCTCACTCCAGATCACCAGGACAGGACAGATCTGAAAGTTTATGTTTTACCACCACTTAATCCCCTGTCTTGCAGACACAAAGATAAAGTTGTTTCTCACCGGTCCTAGAGAGCACTCAGGCTTGTTAGAAATTTCTAAGCATAAGTAGCTTGCTTAATCAGTGAGTAAAATTAGGCTGGATGTGTGATAGGATTTCATTTTCACATGCTTCAACAGGACAGCAGGTAGTCAGTGGGGTTATATTAGGAACACTGAGTAACGGTCTGCTGGGTTTTATTTATATTTTTTAAGCCTGACTATTTGTCTATTTTTGGAAAAGAAGGGAAGACGATTCTATTATTTCAGATCGCTCTGCTTCAAAAGGGGCTTGTTCTCCACCCGGTCCTTATTTAATTATGCAAGAAAATGTTTTATCCTGTGCAAAACAAAAACAATGGGTGCTAGATGTCAAATTCAGAAAGTCTTCCCCAAACTCTTCTCTTATGAAAAGAGCCAGAGCAGCCACCCATTCATTACATACAGATGGCTGAATGTAAAGTGAGGGACTCAGACCAAGGGTGCAGATACCCACAGCTTTGCTCCACAGGACCAGAGTCCACAAGCAGAGGCAGGAGGTTGAAGAACACGTGCGCAACACCACAGGAACGTCACTGCCCCAGCCTAAGTGTTATTTGGTTACTTATGTCATGGTAACCTGGAAGAAGAACCAAGGTGGACCTACTGATCTGGATGCAGCATCACCTCTTCCAGCCATCAGCTGGTCCCACACTCTGCCTCCTGCCCATCTGCAATCCTGGTTCATTGAGGGTCTATTACCCATGAAGACCTGAGCGCAGACCTTACAGGGATGACCCCCAAAGCATTCCCATGGTGCAGTACGTGATCTGAGAAACCCCTGCAGTAGCAACACTACAAGATAACTCTGCAAAAACCAGAAACATTTGGATACTCTTTTCCATTATAACCTGCTACAGAGTTAACACAGTGTTTTGCTTTGGGTTTGGTGTTGGGTTTTTGTTGAGGTTTTTTTTGGTTGGGTTTTTTTTGGGGGTTTGATTTTGTTTTGGTTTGGTTTTGGTTTTTTTTGTTGTTTGTTTGTTTGGTTTTTTTTATTCTTTTTAGCAATCATGTTCTCACCCTTCCTGGGAAAATTTGTGGGCTACTTCCAGCCTGAACACGACAGTCGGGGATTATTTGCTGAATGGGCGAGCAGCACCAGTCAGCTTTCAAAACAGCCCTTCCGGCACCACAAAAAGACCTAAGTTGCCACATCACATCACATCACCCAATAAGGTGAATGTGAGTTTCAGCCACCATTTCCAGGCTTCCTCCATCAGTTCTGTGAGAACAGCTTTTGCACACTTATTCTAGCCCAGTCAGGCAAAGAAGATTTGAAGTTCATCACTTATTGAACAAAACCAACGCTGGCTCAGCCACAGAGGGCACACAGAGGTCACGTTGTACATTCACATGTGTGGAAAAAACGAATAACTGAATGCAAACTGCAGTGCCGCTGGGCGATGGGAGCACTGAGCAGAAACCTGGGGTTGTCACGTGCTGTCTTCCCCCGGCTTGGACACAGCTTTCACTCAACTCGGTGGTTTTGCAATTCTGTGTTTGCTCTGCGAAGGACAAGGCAAGCTTGAACAGAGCCACTCTGAAGCCTGTTCACAAGGTTTGTCTGCCCTACATGAGTGGCTCTGCTGCTTGGGAGTCAAGACCTTTGAAGATGGTGCACTCCTGATGGCCAGAATTGAAGGAGGTGCACCTCCAAGGAAGGATCCGCTAGCTGCCCATAGCATGACAGCGTCTGCTTTTATAGGCAAAATCAGAAAGTCTACAGCCTTTGAGAATGGGGACTTCCACTGGCAAAATAAAACAGCCACCAGCCTGCTTCAGGCTCCCATAAGGGATGATGGTATCTCCCCAGGGGAACATTTTCCAAAGCACAAGACATATCTGTTCCTTCTCCTTAAATGACACTACAAGAAAGCTGAACAGCACAGGTCTGTAATTAAAGAAGGGACACATAATAGTATTCATGTAGAAACAGGAAAAAACCCTTGAGAAACAACTTCTGTAGGAGTCCCTGGATCTCTGCGGCTCATCACAGTCTTGGCCTGTCCGCTGAGCATGACAATGAGGGCAGAAAAAAGGGTGATGCAGCAGCCTAAGTGGTTGCTGAGCATCCAATAGATGGGAGCAGCCTGGGTCATCTGGAGGAACATCCATCCTCAGCAGGGCCTGCCCAAAGCTGCTAAATGCACATCTCAGCAAGAAAATACATGTCTTGAGGAGCCACAACAGATTGTTATATCCAGTTGCAGGAAATTGCCAGGAGGGTGGGTGGAACAAATAGGAAACAAAGCAAAGAGACATTTTGGTGAAATTCTAAGCCTCATTGTCAGCTTTGCATAGAATCTCTTTCTGCTTTGGAGTCTGGAGCTCTGAGGCAGCCGTTCCACCAGGAAAATGTCTGGAAAGCCCCGTAGATTCCAGACGTGACACAAAGTTTCTCATGGAAACACACATCTAGTCAATCTTATCAGCTCCTGTACATTAAGGAACAAACTGGACATCCATAGAAGGACTATTCATTTTCCATCTTCCTCTTGTGAATCCCCTTCTGTGCTGAAGTTAAGATTATCAGTCAACAAAAACACTTCTCAGATGGGAGAAACCAGTCATGGACAATACCAGATTTAGGGAGTGCTCAGAGCATTTTAATACTAAACCACCCGGGATGTAAATGCCACGACCATGTTTGCTGTAGCCCCTCTTCTCCTTAAACTCTTCTCTTTCCCTGCATCAGCCATCCTAAAGGGCATTGTGCCTTTGCAGCCCTTCCAACCTCATCCATCCTTGCAGCTCATGATCTTTCTACTACTGACTGCCTCAGAAATGAGGCCAGTCAATCACTCCATCACACAGAGTCCTCAAACAGGCCAAGTTTTCCCTTCCCTGCCCTTTGAGAGGCAGTCAAGTTATTGCTGCCATACAGCTGAAGAGGTACCTTCCTACTACAGCCCATGGCGAGTGAGTACGTCATCTGTGCAGAGGCAGGGATAAAGCTGCTTTAATTCAAGCTGTAGTTCAGAACTAAATAAAAGCATACCAAACTGAAGCCAAGAGGAACTAAAGATACATCTCCGTCAGGATAAATCTGAAACTCTTCCTCAGATACTGCTGTTCCCTCTCTAGGCCACTTTTTCTCATGCCTGTAATGGTGTTGCTTCTGACTAAAGCAACTAAACCCATCTAAGAATGGAATACAGAGCATGGGCACTTATGCTTGGACTGGTAAGTGCCTCTTCACTTTGCAGCAGGATGCAGTCTAAAGCCTTTGAAAGCTAAAACTCTCTTCCTGGCAGACTGTTTTCTAGATTCCCAGGTCACACAAGTCCTCCCCTGCTGTTAACCTCTCACTCATCCTTTGCATGAACGTTATGACTTTCCCCAAGCAGTGTATAGCTCTAAAAGGTGCACATGACAGGGCGGAAAAATATACAGTTCTGCATAAAACCTGCCATTAGGGAGTTTCTCCCTCAGGAATTAGCAGATAAACGTATTAAAAGTTTATTGTTAGACTGATTCAATACAGATCAGCACTTCATGTCACATTACCGTGTGTGACATAACAGTCAAGTCTTGGGACCTTAAATGAGAATGAACATAGAGCTATCTGTTTCCTCCCTTTGGTCAGCTCAACAGCTGCATAATCGTGATTAATACGACCAAAAATAGGGGTTTTTTGGGGGGAAAAAATGGATTAGCATTAAGGCTTGGTCTTAAGGGGCAGAGAGGGGAGAGGAAAGATGTGTTTGAGCTTGGACCATGGACCCTAGCCTTCTTTGCCAGATTACTTTTTAACCTGGATCCATTCCCCAGCATATTTTGATATACCACCACATAAACATGCCCACAAGCAGGGGGATATCCTCATTCAGTTAGTAGTGCCAGCTCAGAGTCCATAAACTCAGGAGCTCCTTAGGCCATGGAGGCAAACGCTGGTGGCCAACACCGAGATGTTGCTCCTCTTTCTGTCCCAACCTTTGCTGCTTTTCTCTAGGGGCCAAATATCCTCATGCATCCTAATACTGTTTCCAAAAGACATCCCTTCTCACGTGTCACTCTCCAGCTGAGTCTGCATTCAGGCCAGCACAAAGACCATTCTGTCATGTGGAAAAACAATTCCAGGCTTTGTTTAACCAACACCAACATGCTGGAGCAAATTCTCCCATTCAGACCCTTCTCTCGTCAAGCCTCAGATGGTCACGACTCGGGATGAATTAGCATTCAATTCACCAGAGCCACCTCATAAGCAGACAGAAACATACAACGTGCGAGTTAAGAGGTAATTGGGAATAAACAGGGCAGAAAGACAATAAAACCCTGAATCCCAAGACAGCCTTTAGCAGCATAAAAAGGAGGAAGAGAACAACTTGGATTAGGCTTTAGCATGAGATACAGGGAGTGTGCCGATGCCAGCCATGTGAAGGAGCTAGGCAAGGTCTGGTTCAACATTTTCTTTACCAGGGGAAATTGCTGAGCAGGACAGCAATGAAAGTAGATAGGCAAAGTGCACCACATAGTTTAAAAACACAAGAAAATGAACAACCCCATCAAAATTCTCACTCTGAACACAAGACCCTCAAGGCTTTCAGTCACTCTGGGTTCGTACACAGACGAGGCCACACAGCAAAGAGCTGGGGCACAACACAACCACCTCTACCCTCAAGCAATGGGGCCAGCTTATCATGAACAGCAGGAAAATTGACCTCACCACATCTAATTAAGCCATGGGACTCGCTGCCACCACAGTCTGTCATTGCTATGAGAGTACTACACATGCGTTCAAAAGCAGCTGGATGAGTCCATGGAGGAAAAATCAATTAAAAGCTAATAAAAACAAAGGCAACAACTCCAGCTCAGGAAGTCCCTAAGGAGGCAAGAAGCAAATACGGAGGAAGCACAACTACAGCCCTTTCCAGTTTTTGTGGTGTTCTTCTCCAGGCATGTTGTTCTGCATTATGAGAGGTGAGATAGCCTGGCTTGATATTGCTGATTTTATGCATCAGTCATAAAATTGTTGGTCACCTGCATGGCAGGACCTTAAGCACTGAAAGAAAAGACAATGCAAGGTTGTCAAAATGTCAACCACATTAAAATCTCAGCAAATTTAGGATAGCAGGGTGTGGCCAGGAACTTATGAAGGGTCAAAGAAGCATTCAGTACTCTCTTCAGAAAGCACTGAAGCTGTGTAATTAATTTTTCAGCCCAAGGAGAACCTTCCCCCACCCTGACTTTGTCTTTGTCCATCTTTAACACAGAAAAACAGGAAAAAGAGGAATCTATGTGTGGGGGAGGGGGAGAGTGTTTTTCTCTTCTTTTTTTTTGTAGTTGTTGTTGTTGTTGTTTTGGGGTTTTTTTGGGGTTTTTTTTGTTTTTTCCAAAAACAGGGAACACAAAAGCTTTACACAAACCTTATCTGACCCAGCTTTTTTTTTTCTTCCTCCAACCCAAATTGGAAGTTCATGTCCCTTCTTCATGAATTTCACTCCCAAGCCCAATAAAAACAATCATAAGCCTCTAGTTGACTTCAAAAGGACAAAATCCATCTGCCCTTTCTGGGTGTCTGAAGACTGAACTACCCACCCCAGACTTCTTTTGTAACCAACAAAAAGGCACATGAGAAGCTCAATTTAATCCAGCATAAGTAAGATGAGTGGGCCTTTGGGCATACCTGATCTCTTATCACTAGCTACAGAATTAAACAGCCCAAATAAGATGCTTGTTGACAATGAAGGCTAGAGAAGATCACTCTCACCACAAATAAGGATATCATTCAGCCTTTGCAAATAACAAGGTGAGTACGATAAGGCCCACAGGTGAGATAATGTTTACTTAGCGTTTTAATCCTTCATGGCCTTGTAGCTCCCACTACCATTATCGTTATCACTTGCAAGCAGCTTATGCATGTAGAACTATAACTATTTTGACCCAGCAACTCATACGCAACACAAAATGACTTGGGATTACTGGGTGAAACTCCAAACCAAACCTAAAATAATACAGGTTGTTTGAAGGCAGCAAAGGAAAGCAGACTGTGAGAAGAAGGAACTCAATAGTTCTCAATTGGAGTAGAAATATGGGAAGGCCAGAAAACAACAGCTAGGGACAATTTTCGTGTCACAGCTCTGGTAGCAGCTTTGGGAGCAGGAGCTCCTCTCCCTTGGCCTCATAGTCCCAATACGCCTACTCTGCTTTTCCAGAGCAAATGGGATTTCATCGTGGCCTCAAAAAGCAAGAAAAGTGACAGAGCGCTGCACATCTGGGGTTCAGAATTACCATCTACATAGTAGATTACCATCTACATCGAAGCAGTTTTGAGTCAGACTCTGAGTATCAGTCTGAATTACAGCCTGGAAACCAACCCAGAGGCACAAACAATATCAGAGGAGCATCCCTTGGGACAATGGGAGAGCTGGTAGCAGAACTGTTTCACAGATGAGCTGGAGTTCAATGTGCAGTAATTTCATCCCCCTGAACCATCCTCTCCACTCAGGACCTCCAGAACTTGAGTAGGACCAGAGGGGATTTCACTTCCTTTGTGCTAAAAGACAGAAAACCATCATGAAACTGTGACAATAGCCACTTTTGAGATGGCTGGCTCCACCAAATATTCACAAGTGAGGCTCTGGATCTGTCCTCTAGCTGCCCTGCCTTTTGACACCACTACTTGCCTCTCCTCCCAGCTCACAGATGTTTACTTATGCTAGAGGTAATGTCTAAAATCTAGTGAACTGTCACTATGCATGACATCCCCTCTACCTGCCAGAAATAGGGCAGGGCTCAAGTCCCTACAAAGAAACAGGAATGGAGGGGAAAAAAAAAAAGACTTGCCTGGATTAGTTTAATCCCTACACCCAACCTTTCTCTGCTCTCTGTTTGGGTCGCTTAAACTCACTCATGGCCAGGAACGTTAACAACAATCCCGACTGAAGAACTGCCATATTTTTCCTCCTCTCTCCTCTAGTGCCCAAGGCCTTTACTAAAGACTGAGTGTAGTAGGAAGCTTCTAGTATTTTCATCAAACCCTTCAGGTGCTCTTGGAGGACAAATTAAAAGCTACTGAAAGCAGGACAGACCTGCAAAGAGTCACCAGTGCTTCCTAACCTCTGATCATCATTCCACGATGCTACAGTTCACTGAGATGCTTTGAGTGCCAAAACCCAAGTCTTTTGATGACCTGAAGAGCTGGTCAAAGCTCTGACAAAACTGTTTCACAAGAAAATTCCTGTTTGTTGAGCCCCAAGTACTTTGCATGAGCCCTTTCTAATTCAACAGGAATGTAAACAATACCCAACCAGGTCAGGCCAGTGGTCTAGCTAGTCTGGCAGTAAGAGTAAGAGATGTTATTTAGGGAACAACATAAGCTTGGCCACTTTCTGAGGTCCATTCCTCTTGTTATTCCCCCAACAACCAACTGTTGCATTAGAGATCTCAAAGGGTGCAACCCTATTCCTAGTATCTGCCTATGGACCTGTTGTCCCTGAATTTATCTTACCCCTCTAGAACTTGCTGTTATTGTTTGCCTCCAAAAATGCATTACTAAACCGAAGACAGGGTCTTGACAGACAATTCTGCCTGGTTTCCTTGCAGATCATCAAAAATCTTGTCTTACAGCTCATTGGGAATTGAAGTCATTGCAGTGGCAGTAATGAAACTACCAAGTTCAGTGAGCAGCCGCAAGGTCTAGGAAGCTTCCAGGCCACAGGAAATATCCACAGACAAAGAGACACAGCTTTGGTTCAGGTTCAAATTAAATTAAGCTAAAGTTTAAAAACAGTCCCTCCTGGGAACTGCAGCTCCTCCTCTTCTGGCTCTAAATGCATAGTTGTTTGTTACTTTTTAAAGGTCTTAAGTGTGCTACTGTTCCCCTATAATTGGTTCTTTGACCCACACTTTTCACTTAACACCTAAGACACCTGCAAGCTTCTGACCACTTCACTCCCTTGCAGAAACCCAGGCGAGCTTATCAGCCTCTCTCGCCTTGACTAATTATGGTTTCTTTACTCTGCCAGGTAAGCTGTGCAACCCCAGTGTGAATGCATGGCTTCCAGCCTTAGTTCATCAGGCTTGTATTGCCAGGCGAGGCTGCCTGCTTGCCTGGCACAGGTAGAAAATCCCTCCCTCAAAACGGAGCAAGCCCCGACACACAAAGGATCAGGCAGTTGCCTGCAGGAGAGGGACCACACGTGCACATGCTTCTCCAACATCCCTTTCTGGAAAACACAAGGTGAGAGCAATCAGAGGATTTAATGCCACAAGTCTGGATGATCCTGGGAATTAAATACCTTAAAGACAACGTACCTTCTTTATGCAAGGCCAACGTGCTGCCTAGATGAAGCACAGGGGTGCATGAAAGTACATTTTACGCTCCAGAAAAATGCACTCCACGCCTTTGGTCACCTGCACAGGTAAAATTTCTACCTGTAGAAAACCCTCCCAAACTTTACTCTGCCTCGGGACTTTTACTCATAGCACACTACCTTCAACAGTCCCTTCAGCCTGCTAAGGCTGATCTTACACCCCTCCTACGGTACATGTCTAAACATAAAACTGAGCCTCAGGATCAATGGGAAAGCAACCAACCAACGAACACGGGTCATAAAACCCAAAAACAAGCAGTGTGTAGAGCAACCTACCTTGCATAAGGTGGCCAATTAAAATTCCCCCGTGGTAAATGCTACGGCAGCAGCTCCTCCGAGCTTCCGAGTCCTGAAATACTCGGTGCTCCCAGAGCCGTCACTCTCCCCTCCCACCTCTCCCTCCCACATCCAGCCGCCTTGTTTGCTGAAACACAGATCTGGGCCTGTTCATTAGATGAGACATCCACAGAGCCCAGAGAGACAGTTATGAAACCCGTGCAAATAGGGTTTCTAAAGCAATTGCTTATTATTTGCCTTTTTAAAAGGACAAGAAATTTTGTGATCTATGATCTTGCGGCTCATGTGCTGGGGAAACTTAAAATACAGGAAACTTAAAAGGAAAAGGACAGGATGTGTTTTTCTTTGTGCAGTGGCGTCTCTCAGCTCTAATCACTTTTCACCTACATTGCATTCCCATAGCAGTTTGCCAAATGAAGCTCCTGTGTTTTTTCTCCTTGTTCTGCCCACCTCTCCCCTGGTGTGACTCCTGTGCTTGCTGTAGCTCACAGGCGGAAAGCCTGGGAAACGGGACATTTCCTGCTATTCAGAGCTTGCTGCTGAGAGTGTGTGACAGCCTGCACGTGATGCATGCAAAGTCTGTCCTCTGTTACACCTCAGCCAGCAGCAAAAATTTCCCCTTCTTCTAAAAAGAAACCTAGAAACAAACCCAAAATCCCCAAGTCCATCAATCCGGAGGACCCAGAGTCCTCCCCAGCCCATCTACCGGAGCTCAGCCCCCACCCCACCTCCTAAAGCATAGAAGCATTTTTCTAGTTGATCCCCAACCACAGAAAATCTCCACAAGTGTCTTGTCAAAGCAGCAGCTGGCACCACGCACTCGCTCTCCGCATCGGAAAAAGCGGATACGCTGCCTGACAAAAGCCCCATGCCCTCCCCTTCTGCTTCAGAGCACGCTGAAGAGCACTGACAAAGCCCCATTCTTTCCCAGGCACTCAACACGTTACGACTCAGCAGCTTGCCTCCAGCCTGGCTATATGATTTCAAGGACTTTTACAAACTACTGGAACTTACTGCGGGCTGAGGGATCAGGACAAGTTGGTTTCTATAGCGAGGATGCTCCGGGTGTAACAGGAGACAAGAGATGCCTCAAATCAGCTTTTATTCGGAGAGGTTCTTCTATTGTGTTGACTTCCTTCCCACTTTCGCAGACTCCTGGGGTCTTTTCAGAGAGGGATGTGCCCATAACTCACTGTCTGCCTCACCACAATGGTTTACACCGCACGGGCAAGCAGAGCAGCAACCCTCGGAGCAGCAATCTTTGTACACAGTGGGGAACAATACCAAGGAAGGATGCAGCCAGGGAATGGGAAGGATGAGTGAGCAATGAGCTCACTGCCGGCCTCCTACCTGCTCTGCAAGCTGCGAAGTCAAAGAGCTGGTGATCAGGACTTTGGCACAATTACAGACCTTTTTCTTCCAGTCCAAAATTTGGAATGAAATCCGATTTTCCACATCCTGAGGAAGTGCCCACCCACAAGAGACGAGATGGCAGACAGGTGCCTGGAGTACTTTCAAAGTCTTTGCATAGGTGCTTTAGCTCAGGAGCACTTTCCAGCCTCCAGACCCTATACAGTTGGAGATTGCTCCCTGGCAGATCTTATGATAGTGCCTACCCTCCAGAAAGGGGGGAGGGTTTCAGAGATCCCCATGCTGAGCATTTTCCTATTGAGCACAGAAGTTTGGAGATCTCCAGCTCCCCTGCAGCATTGCATGAAAGGCCGAGGAGCTCTGCTCCATGCTGGGGGACACGTACACTGGAGAGCCCACCTTACATCTAAGGTCTTCTGGTTCAACCCTCCGAGTGCACTTGGGTCTGGGTCTCAAGCTCAGCTTTGTGGCTTGTTTCGGTACAGTTTTGTTCAAGTGGCCTGTTGTGTGTGCTTTGGGTTCATGTTTTTCCCCTGTTCTTCTTTTTAACTCCAGTCTGGTAAAGCTGTGTTGAAACTGCTGACACAAACTGTTGACACAAAGGGGTGTAACAGTTTGGTTTGGGACACCTCTTTTATTTGTGGGTTTTTTTTTTTCCTCAGCAGAATTCTGTTTCAAATCACTCAACTAGTTTTCCTGAAATGCTCAGAATTTGCACAACTGTCGTGTTCAGTCTGAGACCTTGTCCTGGTTTCAGCTGGTTCAATTCTTGGTACGGTCCTACTCATTTGCTGCTTTTCCTCTTCTCCCATTTCTCCCCAGCCCTAATCACCCTTGCTCCTTTGGATGCCTCCAACAGCAAACCAGACAGCCAGGTTTTTCTTTACCTTCCTCTGAACAGGTTCACATTCCTACCCCCTACATGCTGTCCTTCAGCTTCCAGACCATGGTATTTCCCACCATCAGCTAACTTGTCCCCATTGCATGGGGAACTCAGCTGATTGTGCAGCAGCTACCAGATTGCCACAGGTTACAGCTTGAATTCTCATTGCTTTGCCTTAAAACACTGGGGGAAAAATGACAGTGGTTTTCTGCCACTTGAGCAACCACTGAGCCATCCTAGAGCTATGGTCACTCTGACTCCTCTGCATCCACGGTGGGAACCTTCAACACATTGTGGACATCATCACACCCAGCCTTTAAGGTCAGATTAGGTATGGATTGGATATGGAGGGTGAGACACAGCATGGTCCATCATCTGTATTCTATAGACTGTTAGTATTTCTTAAGATAAAGACTGATAAAGGGTAAGTGTCAATAGTGCTCTGCTGCCCAGAACATTTCTGCAGCAGACAGGACAGTGATGAGGACACAGGAGCATCTAAGGCTATGTATGAGAAATGCTTCTCATCCTGTAAATGTTACACTGCGATTGCTTCTCCATCCTGCTTTGATTCGGGGTGAAAAGGGGGGAAAAATCATACCCAAAGATGTATTTTGTAAATAGGTAAGTTTTAGTCCTGATCAACCTGAAGACAAAAAGTCTTGTTTTGATCTTGGGAACTTGTTGGTTAAAAAACTTTAAGTAAAAAAAAAAAAAAAGAAAGTAGACATGAGAGACTTTCAGTTGTAAAAAACAACAACAAAAAAAAATTCAGGGACACATTGACTGATTCAGCTTTTCTTTTTGAAAAAAAAAAAAAAAAAAAAAAGGAGTCTAGGCCTGGAATTTTGTCAGAACTAAGGTTCTTCTACTAACAGTTTTTATTAAATAAACACAGCGTTCTTCTACGGAAGTCTTTAGAAATCTTCTCTATCAGCTCTAGGTTTCTCTCCCATTATCTGACCAGATCATTATTAATGAAATTGTCACTGGCTATCTGCAGCGACAGATCTTAAACACAGAGCACATGATATCATTTCTAGTCAGGACCTTAGGGGATGCTATGAGCATTCATTTGTCTACAGACAGCAGGTGGTTCAGGCTTTATATTTTGCTCTCCTGCTTGGGCTCAGTTTTAAATCTTGTTTCCTATGCTTACATGCATCACTCTGGGGAACATCGTTTAAAGCTAGGCTTAACACTGTCACTAGAAACATCTACTCAAGGGACCAGGCAGAGGCAGTTGCAGTGCAGTGGCACCAGTGAACATACTGTAGCCAAGAGGTCTGCCCTTAAATAGATGGCACAGCAAATTGGCATTCAATCACCTATAGCAATTAAAAGCATTTACCCCTCTAGAAATACCAAACTAGGACTGATCAAGAAAACTCTAAGAGGAGGAGTTCACCTTGCTCCTTCTGCTTAGGTTTTTAGCCATGAGAACAGAAACCTCCACCAAATCTCACCCCAGTTTGTATCTCATGAGAAAATGTCTCCTTTAATAGAATGATAGAATGGTTTGTGTTGGAAGGGATATTTAAAGATCATCTAGTCCAACTCTCTTGCCACGGGCAGGGACACCTTTTGCTACATCAGGTTGCTCAAAGCCTCATCCAACCTGACCTTGAACACTTCCAATGATGGGGCATCTACAACTTCTCTGGGCAACCTGTTCCAGTGTCTCACCACCCTCTCAGTAAAGGGACTCACCATCCTCATAATTTCCTCCAAATACAGCTTCCCCAAAACAAGTTGCCTTTTCCAACAAGGAGTATTTGTTTTGGTTTTGGGGGGTTTTTTTTGTGGGTTTTTTTTTTTTTTTTTTAAACCAAAGCCTAATTTATAGTTCAGGTTCGTCTGCTGAAACTAGGTCCCAGGCAAATTCTTGAATTCTGGGGCCAGTGAGGCTGAGTCAGCTCTGTTGGCCAGCACATCTTTCTATCACCAGGGCAATACCACCCCATGTTACAAGAACCAACCATTCTGGAAATAGCTGCTTTATAACTCACTTAGTTACAAGAATATCCTTGACTATACCAGCTTCGATATGGGGTTACTGAAGCATCCCCCAGAGTAGCAGCAGACAGCCTGCAGCCTCCCATTCCCACAGCATCCCTCAGTGAAACCTCAGTGCCTGCTTACCCCTGGAGAGAGGCTGTTTGAAGATGTGAGAAAAATAAACTGGTTTTTTTTTCCTCCAACGAAAGATAGTCTGTCCTAGCATAAATCCCAGTCTCATATAGCATTCTTTCCTTCCAAAAAGCTATTTTAAAAAAAAATCAGCAGCTTCATTTACCCCTCAAGACATCCCAAGAGTTTCAGATGCACATCAGCATCAAGTAAAAGAGAACTGAGTTGGGAGATGGAAGAGGCAACGCAAATCTGAGATGGCACCATGCCGATAATCCCAGCTAGCACCAGCTTGATATTTCTACTGCCTTGCTACAGGCATGCCGCAGGATCATCTGAGGCTTTGGCAAGGAATAGGGCAGTCATAGCAGCTGGGGCCTCATTGGATCTGTTATGCTTCAGCCAGCTAAGCATCTGAGAGAGCACCCATCCCAGACGGGAGCAACAAGCTGAAGTACTCAGATTCACTTGGCCAGGAGAGTCTAACATACAGGTGGATATCTGATCCAAGCACGTACTCTTTAACTCATGTGCCTTGCAAGTCCAGAAGCACTCTATATGTGCATGCATGCCATTGGGAAACTATGCATGGAAACAGGAGCTAAGTGTGCAATTATTCATATCTCATGCAAAAGAAGTTTCACAATCTTCTTGATAATCAAACTTGTCCTGGTTCTTTTCACTGAGGCAACACAAGCCTTTTCCCTAAAGGGTAAGAGAGGCATGCAAGGCAGGAGTGATTAGAAAACAAGGAACAAGAAACTTTGATCAACCACCATGGGTACAGACATGTTTTCTACATCTGAGCTACCATTCAGCAATAAACCAGTACAGAAATCAAACACTTCCAGAAATTCTCCAGACTCATGTCAGGATGCACATGAGAATTCAGGTAACGTTTGCTGCAAACAGTCATGTGTCTACATCTGCATTCCTGTCCATCAGAGGCAGAGATGACAATCAGACAAGACCAGGGACAGACTGCAGCACAAGACTATCCAGCAGCAGGATGGGCACAGAACAAGCATAAGGAGAGAAGACATGGAAAACCGTATCGATATGTACTCGACATCTTTCCTTACCACACTCATTTCCTTATGTAGGAAAGCCCTATACAAAGATGAGACCGACTCTTCCCACAACCTCCAGTCTCAGTGTCTGCTAGACAGAGACCTCAGATGTCACAGTACTGATCCCACACAGGCTCTTGGCTTGAAGAGTCAAGAGTTAATCCCTGGAAGCATGCACAGTCTAGACATTTCAGCCTTAGTCGAGCAGCTAGATGACTTAAATACCATTTCCCCAGCTGTTTGCATGGCCTTTGGCAAGTCCACTCCACCTGCGCTCCCCTCTGTTAGGCAGCAATTGATCCTCGTACTGTCTCTGATGACATGTCCATGCCCGGTCTATGGCAGACCCACTTCTTAGCACCAGCATTGCCAAAGGTCCATCGCTGGCAGGGACCCGCTACAACTTGAAGTTGTAGAAGCTGTAGAAATGCAAGGTCATGCAAGGCATTGACAAGATCCTGGACAGACAGTAGTTGTTGGCTGATGGCCTTCACCGGGTAACACCTGGTCCTCTTAAGAGTAAGAAAGAGCCAGAACAGGGCAAAACCAAACAGGAGCACTGGCCTCCAGCATAAGGGACAAAACATTGATCCTGATCCAAGGACCAAAAAGTACCCAAGAGTAACATGTCTCCTTGCGCCTGTTAGTCAAGCTGTACCAGTTCCTTAGCCTGTTGGACAAATTCCAGCTGCAACGAGGTGGTGCTGAAACTGTGTATCATGAGCTGCACCAACTGGTCCCATCCTCCCCCTGCCCTACACAGCACAGAAGATTAGGCTGCCAAGGCAGGAGAACTAGATGGCCATGGTGGGGTTGGTCACCATTTCAAGGTGTGTCCCCCTCCATGTGACCTATGGTACTTGCTTCTGCCCTGAGGGCAGAGGGTTGAGTCAGGATGCCCATCCACCCGGCCATAGCTGCCATCCGAAGGTCAGGGTGCTGCATTGCACTTGGAACTTTGGAAAGCCCAGATGGGTTGCAGACACTTTGGGAAGATATCAAGCACCTCTGTGATTGTGCCAAGCCCCACATCATATCCAAAGACACAAGCTCACTTGGGACACCATACCACATTGCATTACTCAACTATTGCGCTTACTGCTCAGCAAAGCAATGCTAATTCTTACTCCACAGAAAAAAACAGCTAGAAATACCAGTCCTTTGAGCAGCAGCCTTTGACAGTGACAGCTAACCAGTCCAAGAGAGGCACAGGGGCTCTATTTGAGGATCGCTTTTCTGTAACAACAAACACAGAAACAAGGAAGCCTTTTTTAAATAAAACTGTAATGCCCACTTAGTTACAAGAGTGAAGCATGACTCATGATTCCAAACTATTTATTGCTCTGTGGTAGCTTGTCTAACCAAAGGCCTTGCTAAAGAGGAAAACAAACACTAGCCTCTGGCAGTCACTCCTAATTCCATAGGAGCTGCTATACAGGCAGATAGCCAGAAAATAGGGAATCAGACCAAAAAAACCCCACTTTCCTATGTCAGCACTAAGCTGTCATCTTTCAGCTCAGAATAGCTTCTCCCTTTCTGCAAACTTATCTGAAGCCGTAAGCCTTTCTGTAGCTGGTTGGATGGATGTTTCCAGAAAACTGTGCAATAACAAAAAAAGTATTGTGTTACTCTTTCATTGCAGCAGAATGATTACTACCCTTCCGGCTCTGAAAATGGCATGAAAACCAGTGTAAGTTGGAGCAGAAAAGTGGTACCAGCGAGATAAGCAAAGACATGAGTCTTTTGGGCTGCAGAACAGCCCAGCTGGGGAATGGCACAGGGCTCTACAGTGCTTGACTGCAGGAGGACAGTGACTTTTACCAGGGCTCTTCCAAACGCTCTGAGCAGGGTGGCACAACCCCAGCTGCTGCAATGCTGGGGCCTTCTTCCCACTCCTTGGCAAGCTATGTCAGATGAATCCAGTCCATGGTTCAGAGGAATCTGATAGCCAGAGGCATCTGGCACATGGAGACATGAAAGAGGAGCAAAGGTGCAGAGTTACAGATAGGTGAGAGACTCTCTGTAGGAGGATGGAGAGCAGAAATCAGCTAGATTTTCTTTCTTAATGCCTGAGACATTTCTGTGGCCAAGACCAGACCCCCCCACCATCAACCAGATGGATTTTATGGGTACCTCCTGAGAAAGCCACCATTGGACTTGAGAGGGCTAGGAAAGGCTCTCTTCAAACACAGGCAGCGTGGGAGAAGATGACGAGGGCCAGCCAGCACATGAGCAACTCCGAAGAGCGGAGCAAGTCTTGGCCCAGTCTTCCCCCCATTTCTATCCCTCCCAGTTCCCAAATCCCCCATTGAGATAGCAGCACACACCAGCAACCCACTTTTGCTGTAAGTGCAAGGACGAGTCACTGCAACTCTGTCCCTGGAGACAGAGCAAACCAGGAGGAGGCGACCTTCACTCTGCAGCCACAAGATTGGTGGTCCTCTCCTTGCCTTTGATGGACCTTCCCACATCACCACATCGGCCATATTCAACCTCTCCCTTCAGCAGCTAAATGGGGATAACAAGGCCCTGTCCCACTGGGCTGGAAGCCACCTGCAACCACAGGGCACACTGGCTATATAACAAGTCCAAGTGCCCGGAGACATAGTGCCAGAGAAACAAAGACACCTTGTCCCACAGCATTGCCGTCAATCATACCGTTATGTCCCACTCCCGCAGCACACACCCTGTCAGCACCAGGAGGGATTCTGTGGATATATGCCTTGATGCAACTAGGAAATGAGTAGCATTCCTGGTTTACGGAGGCAGAGATGGTAGGATTTTGCTGAATTCAGAGCCTCCCCAAACTGTCTTGTGTCTTAAACATGGATGCATCCTTTCCTAAGCCTACGAAACACCCAGGCAATGAACTTTGGAGAGAGACACTTTCATGCACTGAACATCACCCCATTTCCAAAGCTGTAACCCCCTGATCTTCACCATAGCACAGAGCCAAACAGGACCACAATATCCCACAAGACCATTTCAACAGCAGTTTAGTAGCATCTCCCAGTAGCCGAATGCCACCTGAGCAAAAAGCCCATCTTACCATGGGTTGAGCTGTCAGCCAGGTTACGCAGCCATGTGAATGGAAAGAGCGGGTGATGAAAGCTGCCTGCGCTAACTTTTCAGCTACTTTATTTACTCACTTTAAGGGGAGGGAAAAAAAAAAAAAAATTCAAGGAAGTAATATTCCTCTCCCAAGGTGCACTGCAAAACATTCCTGGTAGACATGGTAACCCCTGGCCTGCTGCCATCGCTTGGCCAGTCTCCACATTAACTCCACTCCAAGAAGCAACTCAATACTTGAATGGCTTTTAGAGAATTTAAAGGGAAACAGCAGCCGTGGATGGGCAACGTGGCTGCCGCTCCCCATAGGCAACTATTAGGGGTGTTCCTGAGTTTGCCTTCAGCTCCGTGGGGAAGCTTGTCGTGCTTCTGCGGCGCACAGGGCAGGCAAGTTATGACAGAGCCATCTGAAAACAAAGGAAGCCTCTGCACTTCTCCTGCAAAGGAAGCTTCCTAGCCACAGCCTTCAGGGACTGAGGACAACCTCCAAATACCTAAAGGGGAGCTGCGAAGATGAAGGGAAAAATGTTTCCTGATGCTCTGGGGATTAAAACGCAGCTAAAGGTATTTAAGAAGATCTATTCCTCTCTTGTCCTGGCTTCTCTCCTCTTCTGGCTCCCAGCTCTCCTCCCTTGCCCTGGGGCTGCCTCTTCTTTGCTAATGGCTGGGCTGAAGAGCAATAGGGATCTGGGAGCCTGGTCTCCCTGGAAATCTCCAAACGCTCAGGAGACCAGGCAAGCACATGGGCTTGGGACCTCGCTGCTCTGGGCGAAGAGTGACCAGAGCAGAGAAAGCCCAGAACTGATTGCTGGTGGGCATGTGGGCTCTGGGGTTGGTTGAACGGAGATGATCCCACATTTGGGCAGGAAAGGAGACCCTCCATCTTCCCCCAAATCCCTTATTCTCACTCATTCAGGAACGTGTATTCTGCACGGCAAAGGGTTGTTTCTCTCCGAACGCGGTAACCCTGCACAGTGTCCGTCAGCGCAGCTTCAAGGTGCTGTGAAGCACACGAAGGAAAGGAATCAATGTGCACCCAATGAACAAGCAGCGTAACAGAGCTGTGACATGCACAAAAGTTACCCACCGGGTCAGCCTTGGATTTCCTTCAACAGTGCCTGCAAACGGTTTTACGACATGTGAGTGAGCACGAGCCCATGCAAGACACAACTTCTCTCTTCAGGAGCCTTCTCATAGAAGACGTTTGCATTAGAAATCTCTGTTAAGAAATCACAGCTGCTTGGCAGATATTGATGTCAATAAAGAAAGGAGACTCATTTCCCTGCTCTCTTTTTATGTGCTTGGTGCATTTCCAGGGAGACCAGACCTCAAGTCCCCCACAGCTCTTCGTCCGTTTGCCCATCAGCCCAAATGTGGGCAGACAGAAAAGGGTGGAGGAGAAGATGAGACAGGCAAGAGCCACATCCCCTTTCGGTGGCTTGACCCCTGGAGCTTTTGCTGCCGTGCTGAGCAAACTCACGCAGTTCGGGGCCACAACGTTCTCCCGAAGAGCTTTGTCGTGCTTTTGCGTGGCAACAACGCCGGCACCGCAGTGATTGGGAGGGTGACACGTTTTGCAAGAGCCACATTTCATTTATTTCCCAAGAGGACGCAAAAGGCACAAGCTATAAATAGCAAGTTGAGAAGTTTAACAGCACCTGTGGTTTCACTAGGAGATTGGTGGTCATCCCCTCATCAGTGAGTACATAACAGCATGTGCAGTGTGGGCTGTGAGTAACCTTATCCGGTGAGGGGTCATTGCTGGTAAGGCTGTAGAGGGGAAAAAGACAACTCTTTCCCTCCCTCTGCAAAGCTTACTTCCTCACTGTTGCTAAAGTCAGAAGTTTTGCAACACTTTTTTTTCTCTGTACAAAATATCCAGCTCGAGGGGTCAGGTCATCAAATTAGAAGTAGATGTTTGCATATAAAGAGTTTGTTTGTCCTCCTTGTCATGAAAGAAAATAAAAAAAAAATAAAAATTAAAAAGAACTCTGAAAGCTCAAAGGAATAGAAGGCCAACATGAAATCTTATGATTTAAAATCCCAGCAGGAGATTCTGCTCTGACCTACTGCAAATATTTTCAAATAGTCCCAAGGAAAGAAGCTGAAATAAAGTTACGAAGTGCTGAAAGGTCCAGAGTCTTCAGAAATCCACATTTTTTTTCCCCTGAAAACTAAAGGAGGCACTATGCTTCAGTGACCCATACATAGAATAAGAAATCTGGAGGTTGGGAAGAAAAGAAAGAAGAAACTATCAGGTTGGTTTGTGCTATTTTTGCACGGCTCTTGGCACAAATGTTTTCCAGCAATGGTTTGATGCCATGGCAGGCCTGGTTCATGAGCACACAGAGAGGAGATGGTTCCCCATCTACTGCAGGAAAGTCACAGTCTGACTTGATCGGTGCATTAAAAGCCATAAAAAAACACCAAAAATCTAGACCTCTTCAGAAGTCACAAATAAAAGGATGGGAGCAGGGTGGAACTCCAGCCCACGGGCAAGGCACTAATAATAAACCGCACTCTGGAAATAGCCACCCAAAGGCTTAGGGAGCTCATGCTGTGTTTGACCCAGGGCACAGCAGGTGCATTTCCACCAGCTCCTCTTAAGCAGACCAACGCTTAGACAATGTTTTCTAAAAGGCAGCAGTCCCATAAGCAGCAGGACTGGCAGCCCATTTAGCCGTGGATTTATGCCCTGTGGTTGCATTCGCTGGTGTCTAAGCAAGATGCAGGCACAAACGAAAGCTCCCCGTGGCTCGGCTGATCATAGTATCTCTGCCCAGCGTGGATCCTCCAGTGTCCAGAAAAATTGTCCACATACTGTCCTTCTCCCTTCCGTGGGGACTACGACTGATTTAACTTTTTACCCAGTGACACGCTTTTTTTAAATGGAATGCACAGAAATTCACTGTCTCCCAGACCTTTATCCCTTGGCCAATTTCAGCTGCATTAAAACAGCAGCAAAGCTTTAGAAGTCCAGAGGAAGGAAGGGTAGGTGAAGGGAGGAGGAGAGGGGGAAGCAAAGTATCATGTCCAAAAGCCCCGTTTCCTTGAGAAATCAAGCTGAAAAACATTAAAACCAGCTCAGCAAATCACTGCTTAGCAACCCAGAGCCCCAGACTGGATTTTCATCAGGGCAAGGAGGACCAAGCTGCACAACTTCTGAGACGCATAATTCCCTGCCTCGATGCTGCCACCATCTGTTGCCTGCTGCTGAGACCTCATAGCACAGCGTCCTGCGTTCCCTTCCCATGGCACCCAATTCTTACACCGCATTTCTGAGCGCACAACTTCCCAGCATCTCACGTGTGGGACCACAGCAGCTGATAGTCACCGGGTAAGTCTGCAGCCAGCACAAATGCAGCCGAGAACCGAACGGCTGCTTTTCATCCGAAGCAATGCACACGTTGGCATCATTCCACCCTCCTCTAATCTTCACAATCTAATCAGTAATGCAAACCTTAAAGCTGGCTCGACTATTTCGGCTTGTAAAATATCAATTTGCTATGGAGCTATTTTCCCTGAAACTCTGCTTATGCCTCTAAAAGTGCTAGAAAAAGTAGCAGAAGCGACTAGATCCTCCCAGATATCATTGCTTGTTTTCTTGCTTAAGATCCCAGGCTTCTCCCAATACAGAATACTACAAAAAATGGGTATGGAAGAATACAGTAACCTGGTTCATCCAGTCACTCCCCTCTTGACTCTTTTTTTCCCACTCTGTGCCCAAAGACTTTCTTTGCTACTTGGTGGAAGGACAGTCCAGCTGAGAGCCCCACGTCCCCTCAAAACCCTCAAGCTGCGTTTTCCCTACCCATCTGATTCAGATAATACTCCTGAGCCCCCCGAGCAGAGCTGAGCTGGAGGTGGTGGCCCTGCAGCTTTAGCTTCTACCATCTGCTGTGCACATGCTCGTCCCAGTTGCCTTCAGCTCCCCTCAGAGATCGAGTCCGGGTGAAGCTGCAGACTGTAGCAACGCATCCACAAGATCCTTCAGGGTAAAAGATGCTTTTAAAATGCCAAGATGTCAAATACTCATCTCTAGTAACACTGGACTCCGCTAGCATAGGGTAGCTATGATGCTGATGATGCATCAGCTTGGCTTACAGCCCTTTTTTATTAGAGGAAGAGAATTCTCTCAACAGGCCAGGAGAAAAACAAGAACAAGAGAGCTGGAATCAGTCAGGCAGCTGTAAAATAAAAAAAAAAAAAAGCAAAGCCAGGGTCTTAATGAGTGAATCACCTTCCTCTGGGGGAGCAGCGAGAGCTCTGACCATTACTTTGCTCCCTGCATCCCCCACTTCATGAAGCCCAGCTTAAGGAGCAGCAGAACACTCTGTAAGCGACACCAGTCTAATTAATTAATGACTCCCCAGCGTCAGCTCTGTGGCTGCTGAGTTAGAAAGGAAGGCAGTAAAGAAGGACCAGGACAGCGCGCGACTGCTTCTGGTAAATGCTGAACGCTGCTGCGAGCTGGCTGGATTATTCATAACCTCCCCTGCTTTGGGCTACGGCGCAGAAGTCAGAGATATACTGGGAAGAGAAGATGGTGTGGGATCCGCCCTTGCAGCATCCTCTCTCCTGGGTGAGGTCTTCCTCCCTCTTCTTGTCCTGCTCAAGAGCTGCCATGGCACAGTTAATTGAGGTAAGGAGCAACTTGCTTTACAGGCTGCGGGTCGGAGCCATCCAGAAGTCATGGGTTTTTCCATGCACGTTACCCAAGGAGGACAGGTAGGGCAGACAGCAGGGAATTTAAGGTAGCTCCAAGGAGTTACAGGCATCTTTGGGTGATGCTCGTTGCTTTCTGCAGGCCCAGCATGAGAAGGAAGGTGCTTTTAAAATGCCAATAGTCACCGCTGAGGACAGTCAGCACTTAAGGGCTGCTTTAAGCCCTAGAGAGAACTTGACACAGTGCAAAGGGCCAAAGTCACAGCACAGCCTTTTCTAGCCCAATACTGTGTGTCCAACAAGTGCTCCATACCAAAGGCTCAAGAAAAGAAGAGAAGGACCAGGCACGATCCAGGTGATCCTGTCCCTGGATGTACCTGCCCAAGTTAAAGGTTTGGGCTGCACTTTTCTTCTGCCTTTCCTCATTTCCCCTAGTTCAGCAAAAATATTAACTTTTGAGGTGATGTTCCTCACCCGCAGCTCAGTTTCAGAGTTTTCCCCCGAGCACAACTGTGTTTCCATGGCCCCAGCTCCCTACAGCACAGCTGGGATGAACCAGGAGGGAAGAGCAGCTTCACAACCCAGGACTATGCCCTGGCAGCAATTATATTTTATTGCCAGCAGTTTCAGAAGCGAGAATCCTATCTGGAAAGACAGCCCCCCCCCCCCCCCACTNCAGCCGTTTTCAACCTCTCCATCACTTTTTCTAAGGTCTGAGCCACATTCGAGGCAGCTGCTGCGTTGGTCCAGGGTCAGAGCCCCAGAGCTGTGGTGCCAACGAGCAGCGTGTTCTTGCAGCAGAGCTTGCTTTGCTCAGATTTCTGGGTTTAGCTAAACTGCTCGAAAATGCATCTGTGCAGGCATACCTGAGTTAAGGGCTCTGATGGGCTAGCATAAAAAAAGATTTTTTTTTTTTTTTTTTCAACATTTTAAAACTTTGCATCCCTGGCCACCCTGCCCCTCACCTGGCCTCGCACCAAGCCAGGTCTGATCTCTGCAGCCTTTGGTCTGCAGATTTTAGCAGTTCATCACCAACATATCAGAGACAATGACAACCATGCTGAGCTCGTATCCCCACCCCGTGGTCCATCTTCTGCCCTGACCCTCTGGTTGTCTCATTTTACAGTTATTTAATTCAGGATTTTTCAAATGGCTCTAGCAACTCATCCTATCTGACCACCATATAACGTCCCCAGCAAGGTAAACAGGAACCTAAAGGTCCTTTACAAATTCACACACACTTTGCTGTAGACATTCTTGATGTTTTTCCAAGCTGTTCAGCCTACAGCAGCTCTCAAGGTGACAAGTGAGGCAGAACTTCCTCTTACAGTGCACATTTCACAAAGCACGCTCCGCTGAAGCCGGGCTGATGTGCAGACACAGCATCCACCCCATCAGGAAGATGTTCCCTTTTATTATGTTTCACAGACACACTTTACAGGAACTGTCCTCAGGCAAAGCAAAACAAAGATAAATGGCAAAACTACAAAAATTGTTATAAAACAGGTGTAATTTTATGGTCTGCTTTACTTATACCAGATTTTCTTGAAAATTTGTCTACTTCTTATAGCACGTCAGAGGGAACAAATCTCATCTGGAAGCACAAGCTGCAGAGCAGGTTACCTACCAGGTATCCAAAAATGAGATTAGATGAACAGTCAGCTTCTGTATTTCTAAAAGCAAATGAATTACATCCTATCTATATCAGATACATCTACTCCGAAGCTCTGCAAGGACTTTTTACTTCAAATAATTGTACAATGTTGTTATCCTGAATAATTCAATTTATGCTAAGCCAGCCCGCCAAAGCAAACAGAGAGAAGGTCAAAGGGGCTGGACATCAGAGCACTTCAGTGAGCTAAAAAAAGACAATCCCACCCAAACCAAAAAACCACACAGTAAGGAGAAGTAAAGAAACAAGAAGCTCTTGTTTAATGATGTTCAATTGTTTTCAAATCTGCAGATTCATGTGCACTTTCCACTTGGGAGCGAAGAGGCAATAAAAGCCTCTGAATATTGAATCTAATTGCATTGACAAAAAGCTTTCATCTTTCAGAGGCTTTTTGGAAGAATTCTCAGTCCCCAGGTTGAAAGTTAACTCTCCAAGGGCTGGCAGGCTTGGCACTGGGTAAATCTGGAATTAGCTCTGTGGGCTGCTCTGGCCACTGCCCCAGTCAGTGCACTTGGAGCCCTCCTGTAAGGTGCATTGCTGAGACACCTCCTGCACTTCATCCGGAGCTGCAGACTCTTCCCCAGGAGCCCCTTGCCCAAGTTCAACCGTAGTTTGTACAGGTTTATGACGATACCCGCCCATGTAGCTCTGCCTAGGCACCCCTCAGTGCCTCCATATCCAGAGCGTTGGCGTGATGCTGGATAAACACCTAGAAGAATAGGAAAAGGCTCCTTTCCAGCATCACGCCAACGCTCTAGCACTGAGAAGACTGAAGAACAGAGAGCACGGCTTTGGTTCTTTTTTTTTCCCCCCCTTTACACAGGACTGCTCAAACAATGCATTTAGCTCCCATAAAATAATACCCATTACATGAAATGCCTGCATCACTGGCCCATTCCTTATCTTTCCACCTTCCCCATCACTTGTTCAAGAGCCCCAGCTAGGATAAAGTATGCATTTCAAGAAGCAGGCAGCTTACATATGAAAGGAGGAATGAGCTGATAGTACAGTTCATGCTACCACTGGTTTTGTCCATCAGACCTCTGGAAACAGAACTAAGACAAGTTAGGGAGGGAGGAACATCAACATTTCCAGTGCCCTAGAACAGAAATTTCCTCTTATGAAGGCCAAAATAAACCCCATCGCTTAGATCCAGCCCTCTTTTGGGCCAGGGCTGAAAATTAGCACCATAATGTTTTATGACTATTTTGTAATCAGCTTAAGGAACAGACTACTCTGCAGCATAACAGGAAAACCATTGAGACTTTGCTTTGGGAAAATCTCTGCTTATTTGAGCCACTTTATTGATACTAAAGACTGATGAACCAGCTGGAATAGGCCACATTTGCCCAGTCATCCCCATGTGGTTCATTATTAAGTTCCTAATTGATATAATTTTCTTCTAATTCCTATCCCAAGGTTTTTCTCAGCCCTCATTTGATTTAACTCTGTTTTCTTCTTTGTTATAAATCTTTCTGTCTGTCTGCAGACCTCTGAAGGAGAGGATCAGGCTAGAGAGGAACAAACGAACAACAACAAAAAAAAAAGGCAGTCTGAAAACTGGACCTTGGCACTATCTACCGTTTTATAGCAGGGGTCCACTTCCTTTAGGTGAAGTTTAGGCTCATCAGCCCCATAGGTTATCACAGGGTGCTCTGACCACAGGTGTAATGTATTCCTCATGGAGAAAACAATCAGGATAAGCTGCATCAGGTCAGATCTTAAGAGATGGTGAAGTTGGACGCTGAGGTGGGAAGATACATCATGTGTTTGGGGTGTAGCGTGTGGTTTAGTCAATTATCTCCTTATTGAGTCACAAATTCTGTATCTGTCACACCTTTATTAAGCTCTTGGTCTCTAGATTGAAGTTTGCAGCTTCCCAGTCAGGAAGTGAAACTCTGTCCTCAGAAGTCACATAAAATAAACTCTTCAGAAGCTTTATCAGACCAGAAGAAGTTGCTCCTTTTCTTTACCAAGAAAGCAAGAAAAATAAAGATACTTCTGATCTTCTGCCATTCTATCTTGGACTCCTTGGAAAAGCTGCAACACAGACTTGAGAGTAGGGGAAAAAAAAAACCCAAACCAAAAGCACCCTGATCTTTTCTACTAGTTATGAAGAGCTTCAGTGGAGCAAAGGCAGATTCTGATGCAGCTGGGTAAGAAGATCACTGCAAGATAAGTTGAAGGCCATTTAAAAAAAGTGAGGGGTTAATAAGAGGCTTTCAGATGTTTTCCAAGACCTTCCACTTTCAAATTGCCATAGAGACAAATGATATATTTGATACACAGGGTGTTAAGTGGAGTTCAGTTTATACTATGCTTTGCTGTGTATTGTCGGGCTCAAGGGACAGTAACCCTCATTTGTAGCCTCCAAATGGATGTGATGGATGTGATGCTGCAGTAATCTAAAAATACTCATGTGTGACTGTAGTTTAAATGAAGGCAGGTGAAATTACTGAGTAGTTATGGCAGACTCCTGAGGTTGATTTTCCATGTGGATGCAGAGATTTAACTCAATAGCTGACAAGAAAAAGAACAAACAAGAAAATAGTAGTTCAGGAGGACATATGCAAGCAACACACATGATGATTTGAGAGATGTTAGCTTTAAGAATGGTGTCTTTAAGGAACATACCAGTATTTTGGGTCAGCTGGATTCAAAGTGTTATAGAAAAGTACAAAAACTATTTTCTGGAAAATTCCTTGCCATGGTCTGTCTTAGGAGACAGGCTCAAGGGAGAGGGACAGAGACCATACATAGTCACTGGACCCTCCAAGACCCAAACCCACATAAATATTAAGGAAAAACTTAGACGTGCTCTCAAAGCATTTTTGTTATTTGCAGAGAGATTGCACGAATAACTAAATCCATTGCCTCTGCTAATAAACTATCCTAAATGCTACAGCTATGCAAGAGCAGCTGTTGTGTGACTGCTGTCATTCTCAGTGAAACGAGGCATCAGAGTTCAATCTGAAGCTGTTGTTAACAGGACCATGAACAGGTCCAGGTATGAAAGAAATCAGGTTCTCACTGGGAACAAGGGAGGCTGGAGGTCTGCACCAGGAGCAGCCCTGGCACAAGCAAGCCTCACAACTAGGGCAACAGATATATCTGTACCATAATTTAACACTACTAGATTTATCAGCTAACACATAAATTCAGTCATTATGATCAGTCTTTTTTTCCCCCTAAATACGTGATCCTATTATATTGGCCCTTGACCTATGAAGCCACAGATCAATTATCATTACTGTATTTTCAATGTTGCATCTGGACCCTGCCAGGGTTTCCCTGCTTCTGCAGAGGATTTTGATGGCCTCACTAAGTTTTGCCTGCGTGGAGGTCTATTGTCAGACTGCCCATTTCCTCCCTGTTACCTGGAAGGAGAGGAAGGGAGAGAACGCGCATGTGCATTTATTTAAAGCTCAGTCCTCCCCAGCCATCTGTGGCTTTTAGATATGTGTAAACAAATGCAATTAGGAATAATCATTATTAGTTTTTCAAGGCCCAGCCACGCTGCAGGCAAAGCAGCAACATCAGTCAAGCCTAATTAGAAGGGGCATTTAAACAAAAGACCTTGAAAAGCAGTGTCTTTTACAATTTTTCTTTTCTGCTGCTCAATGAAGTGAATAAAACTCCTGACTCCAGCAGCTATCTCCCCTTCCACTGTGGATGATACCTTGCTTTCCCCCTGCCACCACTGACAGCTTCTGCCTGCCTGAAATGAATCAGAAACAAAGTAATAATGATTTTTTTTTTTTAAGTTAGAAGAGCCAGTGTCAAAATGTTCTGACCTAAAAATGCAACTTGCCTGGGAATGATTTAGTGGTTTGGGGTTTAGTTGATGTTTTACAGCCCTGAGTGTCCAACATCAGTTCAGATCCAGCTCCTTACAGAGTGGTTTCTGCCTCCTCCCAACCCTCGCCGGGCACTTGGAGAAGCTGCGAAGGTGATACTGGCTCACAACACAGAGATCCTTTCTTCAGTACAGTCTGAGACACACTGGGGTGGGGGGCTCATGCCTGGGCTCCACCACAGCTCGGGACATGCCATCCGGCAGGGCTTGGGTGCCAAGCCTTTGGCATAGCCCAGTCTTCACTGGAAGCAGGTGATGTGCCTCCACACCTAGGGCAACCTGCCATGGTGGGTGATAAAAAGCAGGAGAGAGGCCAGGGTATTGCAAACATGGTCCTGCCTGGTCTCCTACTTTAGGTCAGCCCCCCGTCCCGAACAGCTCTACAGGGTCTGAGTCCTTGGAAAACCAAAGCATGGGGCAATAATGGGCACCAGTCCCTGTTCCAGTTCCTTCCAGGGAGCCAGTTGATGTCTAGGACATCCCCAAATCCCCTTGTCTCTCTTCCCTGCTGCTACTCCCAGACATCAAGCAAAGAAATGGATGTCAAGGGTGGGATTTACCCGCTCTAAATTGAGCATCTAGAAACTGGACACCCAAATCTCAGCTAGTCAATGTAGGCTCTGCTAATAATCACTGATGAGAAATAATAATTTATTAATCAGATATAGGTAAGTTTCCTCAATGGGAAGTGCCTCTTTCAGTCATAAATAACCTCAGAATAAATAGCTCAGGCTTAATTATTTGTATCACCCATTTTTAAGCACTTAATTATGGAAAGATGCATGTTCTTTAGACAGAGAGATTTAGCCTGAAGGTTAAGACACAAAAATGCATGTCTACAGTATTGGCATCAACAGGTGGGAGATGTGGTCAATGCAATCAGAGACTAAGGAGCTATTCCACTGCAAGAGACACCCCGATCCATCTTTGATCTCAATATTCATCATTGCTATTGGCTAGGGGTTGGTTTCACTTCCCTAAACTTAGCAGTCTAACCTTATTTTAGGAACTGTGCTGTACTCTGCCTGTTTTCCAACTGCTGCTCCAGAGAGTGCAGGTCTTCCATAAATGTTACATGGCATATTTACCAAGACCTACATCATTGTTTCCTTTACATTTCGGTTTAGTAGCCTAAACTAAGCTATAATCATGTAACAGCATTATACACTCTGTCAGCCCAGAGCCTCCTTGTTATTCCCTTCTGCTCAATTCTTTTTCCACCTGGAGCCCCAACTTTTTCATATTCCTACAGGCACTGCCCAGACATCTAAGTGGTAGCAACACTGCAGTGAGGCTGACTTCAGGTGTTTGTACATCATTTTCTTTGACATATTCTCATCTGCTTGCCTTCAAAAGTCTTTTCCTGTTGAATTGTTACCCAAGTGTTGCTAATGCTGCTTCTTGCCTGCATTTTCTGTGTTCCTAACATATTTCTTCATCTAAAGGTGACTCCTCTGAAGCCTGAGATCTTTTGCAGAAGTCTTCTTTACTACCTCCGGTCATCTGGCGTCTTTTGTTCAGTGCAGCTGCTTTGCGTAGATAAGGCAATGCTGTCAGTCTTCATACCAAATGTAACCTCTTCATCCATCTGTCCATCTTCCACTTCTGGACCACACTGGTGACCAAGGGCCCAAGTTCACCCTTGATGGAACTAGAATTCCCCCCCAGGGCTGCATAAGAATCACCTTATCCTAGTTCATCTCTGCTGCATTTTACCTCCTCACATCTTTTCGTTTTGTCCCCAATCCAATCATTGTTATCTTGACTTTTGTTGCCAAGCACAAAATCAGCACTTCCAGTTTCTTGAAGCTGCTAAGAATTACTTTCATTAGGATGTTTTTTCCCTCCAGTGTACCTGTCATCTCCAAAAGCTAAGAGGACCAGATGTGGGCCAGTGTCGCATCTTTCAACCCACTTAAGAGTTTGGACACCTTGTCTGGTCAGCATGCGTAGTAATGCAAACTTAGACCTCTGCTACCGAGTCCCAGTGCACGCACACAGGCAGTTGCCATAGATCAGCTTATATGCGATAGTTTATAAGCTGTGGTAGCTTGACCATAACACTACAGTAATTTCACTGGATATTTCAGCCCTAGCATTCAATGCTCACACTAAGAAGATGAAGAAAAGTTACAGTGATTAAACCAAAGTATCTGCATGAATGGTCAAGACTCTGCAGCAGTCTTGCTTCATGACTTTTTCCCTTGCACTTTTGTCTTAAGTATGCACTATGTTTTGCTACTTTATGTACTGGTTCACATCAAGAGCTTTTGTGAAACCAAAGGAGGCAGCCGAGATCTTCAACCTTGGTGTTTCTACCCTCCAGTGCAACCTCAGCCTTGTTTAAGGTTATACCATTCCCCATCCACAACTTCCTCCAAAATTGTCCATAAATGGGTAGCAAGTGCTCCAACCACTGCTACTGGTGGTAAGCACATGCTTCTACAGTGATCCAGAGTCCTAGGCTGTCCTCCTAACGAGGCACACAATTGCTGCAGCACCCAACATGTCAGCAAAACCTTTACCTTTCTGTCTATTTACTTCTTCCCCATCTTTTTACTTGTTCATTGTTCCTGCATGACTTAGACTGGAGAACATTTAAACATCAAAATAATGCCTACTACATATTCCATCTCTGTGAAGGTTTCTACGTAAATCATGCAGCATTTAGAGGAGGATCCTGCAATCCATTCCATTTCCCAGAGAGCTACTGATCTGTGCCATGATCTTGAGAATATTTTTTAATTGCCCATCTCCGCTACTCTACTCTGAACTGGGAATATTACTTCTGTTGAACAAGGATGATGCATGAAGTGCTTTGAGATCCCCAGAGCAAAGAGATTAACATTGGAAGGTTCGGCAGGCAAAAGGGTCAAGGAGGTCTGACCCCACAGCTCTGTGCCTAACACTGTCAACGCAGACTCTGACTTTGGTTTACTGCTTCTTACAATTATTCTGCTGCTGCAGAGTCAATCCTATACAAAAGTCACACAAAGAAATGAACACATCCCACTCTCGACTCTTGCTGGAGACAGGCACAGAGGGCAGCATTCAGGACTCAAAACCTGTGTGTGCTGGAGAAAACCGGTACCATCACTTCCAAGCCCTGGAGCTGAGGTGGATTCTTGTTCCCTCACCTTCAGATCTGCAATTTGCATTCTTTTCTACTTCATTTTATTCTGGATTCTTTGACAACACAATGCTTATGATTACTGCTGATTACTTATTAGCAGTAAAGTAAAACAACCTGTTGAAGATATTCAGGTTCTGGTGCATGACATACCCCAAGGCTGGTCATGAGTCAGGGAACCAGGTACATGACCCACAAAGTGTTGCTCTCCACAGCTAGACAGGGAATATACCCACAAGCATGGCTCCCTTCAGAGCAGACCTTCATGAGAAAACACATTTCTTGGATGTAGAGAAATGCTACAGCCACTCTCTTGTCTCGGGACTCTTCTCAGCAGACCACCACCACACATGGTGAGTGTTCCACCATAGTCAAGAAGGCGTGGAACATCATGTTGCTACGTACAAGACAGGCCTACAAGTGCCACAGCAAGGCAGACGGAAAGAAGGACCATTGGCAATGTGCAGGGCTTGACTGATCCAGCGGTACATGTGCGATAACCTCCAGAGCTGCAGCTCCCCTCCCTGCACTATCGTTAGGTCCTTTGAGGGCTTGCTCCTAAGACTGTCTAGAGCCTTAAACCTCCAGCCATCTACAGAGCTAACCCTTCACTTCTGCTCCCGTCTGGCATAACCCTGGCAGAACTAACACCAACCATGTCCCTGTTTGTCTCCTCTCCCTTCTTGATGTACACTTAAGACTTACCAGGTATGAAGAGTTCCAGCAGAAGCCCCACTATTTCCTTTTCTCACCAGTTTTCCTCTTTATATCTGGCTCCCTTTCCCAGTTTCCCATCTGAGACAAGTTTGGAAGGAAAGACCCATCCTTTGGAGAGCTGAGCTTCACAAGATGGCAAAATAAGGCCGACTACTGCAAATGAAGTATCTCCTGTGAATGGGATTTAGGCTACCCTAGAGGTTAACTCCAGGATCAGTAGTAAGTAAGGAAAGCTGAATCCAAGGCAGGAAATAAACTTAGATCTCTAGGGTCAGCACTTCTAATTAGACAACACTTTCTGAAACTAAAACAGTGCCCTGATCCCTCCCCAGCGCTGCTGTCAACTACAGCTTCTTCAATTTCTTTTCTTTGTTGCTGGATGCTTTGTAAGGACTAGAAAGAAATCCTACAGTTGAAAAGAGAAACCTTTCAGCATCAAGTATCACAGGTTCCCACCTCACTGATTGTCCCAGATACCTCTAAGATTGCACCACTCTGGCCAGACTTTCTTTCTCCCTTAGTTCACCTGCAGCAAATCTGGTTTCTGAGCACAGGATGCCCCATGGCCAGTCCCTGCACTATGGGAGAAGGGTGGTTGTCACAAATTGCGATGAGGTGTGGTGCTGAGTAGCTAAGGCAGCTTGGAAGAGACCGGCTTAGACAACAATCCTATTCACCACAGATGGATTCTGAATAGGATGCCCCTGGGAGACAAAGCACTCCAGACACAGCAGGAAGCATCCTTCATTAGGAAGAGACTAAAATATGGTTTGTATTGCACAAATAGGCAAGTAATTGGAGAGCAGTTCCAGCTCCAATTCACTCTGTGGTATCCATTACAGCTGTATTTTAACAGCACTTTCAGGGGTTGAGAAGGGAAGGGCACTGCAGGGAATCAGATGAGCCTGTTTAGGAGATTTATTTTTTTTTTTTTTTCCCCCCTAAGAAATGAAATGTTTTCAGCTTCTGTCAAAAGGCTCTTGCCAATTCAGATCAGGTCCTACATGCAGATATAAGGCAACAAAGGCATTTTACTAACAACCCTTCTGAAAGGTCACATTAACTCTATGATTTGCTGCACCACAACACATCATAAAATGAAGTTCATTGGAAGTGAGGGTGGTTAAGCTCTGATTTTCTAAGCCATCACCCAAGAGATTAGGTGCTGCTTGTTGGTATATGTGACCCTACCATACCATCATTGCGCTGCGACCACAGGAGTTGGTCTAGACAACCTGTTTCACTAGTAACGTTTGTCCTCTTAACGCCTGTGAAACATGTTCAACCCCATTTCAGAGATGGGGAACTGAGGCACACAAGAACTAAGGACTGGGTCTTCAATGAGACAAGTACCTCGTTTGACACCTAGCTACTATGGAGGCCACCAGATCCTTGTCCTGTTTCCATCTAAATGGTCACTCCTGAGAAGTTTCTTCTACCAGGTATCTGTAAGGCTATTTGACCCAGGGTGTCCCACAGATGTTGAAGATCTACTCCATAGTCAGTGGAACTGAGGTTGCAATTCACCTCATCTGAAGGACTAGCCAAATCACCACTAAACTGCGTGAGGAAAGCTGATGTCACCATCTTCACAAGATAAGGCTCTCATGATTATTGCATTTTCTCCACCCGTTTTCTCATTTCTGTCTTGCACTTCACCTCTAGAGCCTTTTCAGGAGCTGGAAATTAGTGTTGTTCTTGTTGCACCAGACACACTCCCCTATTCAGCCAAATCCCCTCTGTTTTTGAAGATATGCACTAAACATAACACATGATCACATCTTTTCTGACCTTTTATACAGTACAAGCCACAGAATTTAATTCAAAGACCTCCTTGTTAGCCCAAATAACTTAACTGATTAAGAAGTGCTTTCCTGAATGACAACCAGGCTTAACACAACATCTACAAGAAAATTTAAGAGCAGGTTTCTTTAGTCAAACTTGTCATTACTGACTCAAAATATAGAAGCAAGACTGTTTAAAAAAAGGTACTGTTTATGAATGAAGAAGAAACCCAGAACTCTCAGTTCTTTTTTCTATGTTTTGTTTTAATTAATTACAAATACCTTTCAAGACTTGTTTAATGGAGACCCCCACCAGAAAACTGACTTCCTCAAAACAAATACAAATTGAAAGAAAAAGTACATGTACAGCTGGGGAAAGTCCACTAAGTTTTCAAAATAAAGGTATTTTTAAGGAACGAAGACATTTAATATCATGTCTCCTAGATAAATTATTTTCTAGATCACAATATACATATATATGTATATATCCATGAAAGTACAAAAGGAACCTGCAAACTACAACATAAAAAGACATGAAACAGCACCACCTTGCCAGCAGGCAGTCTCATGGTTTATTCATGTGAAGGCAAAAATGAGAGAAGCCAGAACCTTCCTCCCGGACTCACAGTACAACTGGATTGTCTCTACACATTTAATGTGTTCTCAAGTAATGCAAGGGCTCTCAGCAAATACAGGTTACCTAAAGCCTTCATTGCAAACAGCTCTTTGCTCATTATTGTTATTTATGTACATAAAAAAAGCTATAGGATCCTTGGTCTAAGCTTTAGTCTCAACTCCTTGATGCTGTGACGTTTAATCTCCATATGGTATATTGTCCTTTCTTCTGTGAATCTCTCATACTGCTGGAGCTGTGAGAATCAGAGCTCTGGCTGCAGAACAGGAGCCTCTAGCCAAGAATGACCCATTCTAAACATTTTCCTTCGCATTTCACAAAATTTGACATCTGTGCTTTCTGACATAACCTTACAGGGTTAAAGCAACAGGACTGAATCCCCAGTACTTAAATACAAGTTGAATAGCCATCCCAAATTCAGCTTTCCTGTTTTGACAGCTGGAGAACATGCCATGTGGGAATTGCTGCCCCTGCACATTGTAGCACCCTCCAAGGGTCCATCAACTCCTCATTCCCCAGGGATAACGAATTTAAATCAAGTGTCCTTTCTCAACCCATCTTTGAGTTCCAGTATCTGTCCCTGTATCAAATCCACATTTCCCTTCAAAATATCTCAAGGCAAAAGTAGGGAAGCAGCGATGTTCCTCTCTTACCAGCAGGGAAACAGAGGTATGGGATGCTCATACGATGCGAGGCAGACAATGCGAGGTGTAGATATGAGACTTCCCGATTTTGTTTCGCTCCTACAGATAATGAAGTCACTGCTGTGAAATCGCGATGAAGTCTACTGCCATTTGAGATGTCCTACAGTATCTGACATGAGTACAGGAGCTGGCACATATGCCACAGTGCAAGATCTGTGCCCTGCTGGGTGAGCAGATGGAAGATACTCCACAACACCTCAGACAAGATGCCCGTATTTAAGAGGCTGAATCCTATCCCACTCACATCTTTAAAGCCAAGGAGCTATGAAATAACACCACAGAACTGCAGGTTACTCAAGTTTTGGAGTCCTCCGCCCCTCTAGAGGAGTATTCCTTGTCTAGAAAGGTGTGTTAAGGCAACATCAGAGCGCAGACATTCAGAGCATTCAGATATTCCTGTCCAAACATGAGCCCACACAGAGTTACATGCCTGGAGGAGCTTCACGGCAGGACAACTGGAGACAAGATTCACATCTTTTCTCGTAGCAGACCCAGACCCAGCCCTGCCTGCAGGGCAGGTGAGCCAGGCTTGGCCAGGGCCATCTCTGCCCAACAGACAAACCCTGTACCCCTATAGCAGCTCTAGCGGGGCCAAGGCAGAACAAACCGTTACCTGGTCCCTTCCTGCACTGCTCCTTCAGGCCACGGGGTAGCTGTAGGCTGTGGCAGTCGCCCTGCAGTTAAAGAAGGTGGAAACCAGGTGTGCACCATGCCCTAGCCCTCCTGTCATCCCCTACGAAATCTGAGCAGAGAAAAAGGGACCAATGTGGGCTCAGGAAGGGAACGTGCACCAAGAAGGGGAAGAGACCCAACATCTTTCATCACCAAAACGCCAGTCTGAGCCAGGGCAGCAGCTGCCCAGTTCCACACGTTACTATATAACATGAAGACAAAAATGGAAAGAAACAATCTCAAAGGTCAGCGTCGACTGCTATCTCACACGAAATAACTTCTGCCCTGTTTGACCGAGCAGTTCTTCTGCAGTGTTTCTCCAGGGTTCAAGAGAAAGGCAGAAATTACTCTCTAGGCACCCAGAGCATCCTCCTCCTGGAGGTCAGGCTGCTGGGGCCAACTGTGAGATAGCACAAGGGCTGCTCCCTGTCCAGTGGGAGCTGCTTTAAGCCAAGTGTTGGGCCCCTACCTGAGCTACAGCCTTGCCTGAGCCTGGCCACGGGCTCCACTGACCCTTGAACCAGCGCCATCGCTATGGCCATGTCTGGTGACCTGGGCTCTCCACTCACCCTGGCTGCCACCCTGGGCTTGCCCTGCCCCCCTTGTTTGAGCATGGTGGGATGGGGACTTGCTGGCGAGACCCCTGCCCTGCTGTTTACATGGTGCCCCTCAGCTCCCCATCTTTACGGAGCAGCTGGCTTTTCTTGCGGTCCGATGTTTAGCCCTTTTCCTCCTTCCCTTCTCATCTAGCCCTAGCAGAGCAGATGCAACTGCAATGCAACTCATGAAGAAGTCTTTTCAAAAAAAGAAAAAGCCTTGTTGTACTTTGCAACTGAATCTTAAAAATATCTTTTAAGGGTAGGAGTGCAAAATATAAGAAATTTCTTCCTGACCGCAGGAGATGGACTCTTTAGAAAAAGCTGGGACTTTAAGGAATAACAGCAAAAATATTTGCTTTGTAGTCATGAAAACTGGCAATACTTCAGATAGATTTCAAAATGGCAAAACTTTAGATCCAAGCTTTAGTGAAGCCTCTATTCCTCAAAGATTTCCANCCCCTGTGCTATTGGCATCCTTCTGACTGTTTTAGGGACCTTGCAAGTCTTCAACCACACTTCTCTTTTTTTTTTTTCTCCCTCTTTCCCAGGCCACCACAGAACCCCCGAAAAAGAAACCGGACCCTGTCACTTCGGAGACGGTGGTGATCTGGGGGCTGCGCCTCTGGCAGGTGATTGGTATCTTTGCCATCTTTGTCCTGGCAGTCAGTAAGTTGTAATTCTCTGCCTTGCACCAACCACACCATCACACCAAGTCGGACCTGTTCCTGGAGGACTATAGACCAAATGGCCACGGAGGTCACAGGCTGAGGCTCTTTGGTCTCTGGCATTGCAGGGCTACATGCAGGTGTTTTTGCAGCAAGGAAAGGCAGGTGTGGCCATTGAAGAAACCACAGACGGGCCACCATGGCTTCACCTTGTAACGTACTGATCAGCAGGTCCTAGCTGGTGGCATCCCAGAGAGGAAGAGACACCACAGGGCTGTGCCACAGCTGGGACTGTTAGTACCACATTCAGGCGCAAATGCATGTCATAGCCATGATCCTACAAACCATATGTGACCTACTGTGCTGGTGTCCCACGTGCTGAGACAGGAAGCCTCAAGAGGTTTGCAGTCACAGCCAGATCTGACGTTAAGGTCCCTAATTCCAATTCTGGGTGCCAAGGCTCCTACTTCATTTTATCAGGGCTTTTAGGACTTAAAAACCTCCCTTTTTTGGACCCAGGCACTAGGAAGCCACTGGCTCAGACCCAGTGCGTGCAGTGGGATGGGATCAGACACTCTCCCAGCACACCTGGAGGATCTATCTGGGTGTGGCCAATTCCCCACCTGAGTGTCTCCATCCAGCTTCAGCCCCTTGCAGCTCGCTCTCTGGGAAGAGCAAAAGCCAGCTTCGCTGTCCACTGCAAACTAGTACCGTGAGCTTCTTTACGAGAATATCACTTAGGACACTATAACCCCATCCAAATTCAAAGGAAGGATCTTCTGCTCTCTCCTTGAGCCAACTATAACTCCATAAAAAAAAAAAAATCAGTTTGATATGAGTTTAATGTGATAAATCCATTTCTTTCCCATTTTCTTGTTAGTCGTAAGACTTTTGCAAAGTGCGTAACTAATTCATTTCTTCCAGCAGATGAAGTTACACTGACTCATCTAAAATTCCCTTGAACCTCCTCTTTCTCTTGTTAGGGACAGGTAAGCAGAGGGACAGAGCCCGACCCCAGTTCCCCAAGGTAAATCCCATCAACTCAGAGATCACCTCAAATCCTTACCCTCTCCAGGAACAACATCATCCAGCCGTATGGACTTAGATGCATCTAAATCTTCTATGCATTTTTTTACCATTCTCTTCTCGTTCAGGTTTATGGGCCTAATTGCTTCTTAAAATTAATTTCATAAGTGGAGCAATGAAGCATTTTAAAGTGATTAAAGGAAGGCCTGGAGCGCCCTGGTTTCCTGCATCGCTTCTGCTCTCATTATTCATAAGTGAACAGCACCCTCCGAAACAGTGGCCACATGCGAGCTCCTGGTGAGGAACAGCCACAGACAATGCCAACGCCGACCTACAAGCAGCCATCGTTTAGGAGAACGTGGGTTTGCTGGGCCAGCTCTAAAAACATAGTTTTGCAGACAACTGATTTCTAGTGTTGCCTGTTACTTTTTAATTTGCTGCTAGGGCTGCATCTAGATGCAGCCCTAATCTAATCAAAGAGCTCAGCAGTCTGCCGGGTGCTGTCTCTGCTGATATTGGGGGAATCAAGCCACTTGTTCTTGCCACAGCCTCCTCTTTGGCTGCTGTGGGTAGCCTGTATCAGTCCTTCCCTGATAGCCTTCCTGCCATGTCCCCATGCTCTGTTTAAACCAGACATTCACATTTTCAAAGCATTTTCCTCTGTTTTCTTTTCTCCTCGTTGCCCTTTCTGGACAAACACTGCACTATACACCCAAAGTCTCAGGGCTAACTATTCCTACTGCTCGCCTGCTCTCCATCAACAAAGCTTATGCTAATTCATCACATGCCACAACTCCCTTTGCAAACAATCACAAGAAACTCCACAGAGCAAAGTCCACATGACCAAGTATTTAACCCTAGTGACTCCGTACACCACGTGAAAGAGGTACCAGAATTAACAGCAGGAGCTTTAAAATGCAAGTGGGCTGGTGAAGGGGTTTATTTAGCTGTTTTTTTCTTGGTTTGGGGGCATCAAATTGTAAAGAAGTTTTTGCCCAGTAGGTCTGATTGTTTTGTTGTTCATTAAAAATTGCCTCTGGCCATACCAGCTTATTTAGGGTTAAAAGCACAGAAAGTCTCCCTGGCAAATCAACACTTCAGATGGTGCACTGCTTGCAGACAAAAAAAACCCACCACCTAAGTTGTTTGGGTTTTTTTTGTTACCTAAAAATATCAGTAGCAAGAAGCAAACACCTGTGAAAGTTTGCTCACCTAGTGGCAGCCCAGAAGTTAAATGCATTATGGAAAACCATACAAGCACGTTACTGCCTAGGTGTTGAAAGTGCTGAAAGCAGTGAATGATGAGAAACTAAAATACTTTTAAGGATCTGTGTTTAGGCAAGCAAACAAATAGGTTATGTGCAATTCAATAAAGTAATATCTGCTTTAAGGTTCAAGTTCGCACTAACACGTGTTGGTAGTTCAACAAAAATCAGACTGTCATGTCAGCCTGCTACAGACATATTACGGGAGAGGTAGGAAAGTATTTGCTAGGAGATCACAGGGTTTTGGCTTGCTGAGTCTCAGAGTGATAAGTAGACACAGTGCATCACTATGTGGAATGGAGCCAGATTAAGGCTTTACTGCTCTGTTATAGCCTTTTTGTGTGAAGAAGCTTTCTTTCAATGAGTAGAGGGGATTTGAAAGCAACCAGCTCGGTCAGCTTTATGAAAACAACAAGTATTTGGTGAAGACTACAACTATTAACCAAGTCTGTGATCCAAGTCAAAACAAGGCAGGTTCAAACTTAATGACATTAAAATAACTGAATCATACAGTCAGTTCTCACCAATTTCTCGCGTCTTGGTCCAGCAACATCATCCTCCTCCTTCGCTTTGCCATCCCCAAAGCATTGATGGTTTCCCAGTTTTACCAGCAATGCTTTAACTCTCAGGAGCAGACGTAGGTTTTTCGGCGGGCGAGATCTTGGGGGCTGCCTTGATATCAGTCCAGAAAACTAGGTGATGTTCTACTTTTCTAATGGGACAGGAGCTGGAGAAGAGCTTTAATACGGCTTCCTTTTCCTGGTTTCAGGAACACCTTCCCAGTCAGACCAAGAGGGTAACACAACCCTCTAACAGCACTACCCCTCTATACTAGGAGACAGAAGAGCATCCTTTCCAGGGCTTCTCAGGGCCTGCACATGATCCCCTTGGCTTCCCATCTCACCTTGTTATCAAGGCTTTATGGGTGTGTCTACTTTGTTATGTAAATTCAGGTGAGGGGTAAATAAGGATGAGGAGAGGAATTGGGATGCTTTTAAAGTTGATGCCCTTAGCTACCTCATTGTGTGTAATTGTGGAGCACTTGAACTGAATTCCTTTCAGCTGAAATGGAAATTGAAAATAGTTGCCCCAGAAAGGTTTGGTCCCAAATATGCATGATAATTGCTAAGGGCAGCAGGACCAAACTAGAGCTACTCCAGAGTACCACCACCCCTGAAATGCATCAAGTGTGGATGGCAGATCCTCCACGCTCTTCCACCCCACAAACCTGCTCCTGCTGAGTGACAGAACTTGCAAATATAGATATAAGTGTGGTTTCCAACTCCTGCTCTTAGCAACTTCCACAAGATGGCATCATCACATAATAAAAGGAAAAAGAGCCAAATCCAAAACTCTTACATTTCCTTATTTAATTGGGGGGGTGTGGGGGGAGATATTAAAAAAGCCCACATAAAGGCATCTTATATGTCAACACACACCACTGAAATGGGCAAAAAGTCTCTGGAGAAATCTTCTGGCTCATACAAAGTTTTTTGAGTAGGTTACAAACCAAAGGGGATGCCTCCTAGCTCCACCCAGCAGAGACCAGAAGGATGAAACGTTTGCACATCTGTCAGCAGAAGGCTCTTCTGTCTCTCTTGCAGCAACTGATAGCTAGCTTTCTCATACGCTATATGAAAGCATCTCTCCGTTGGACCCATCCAATTCCATCTTTTTCCTTTGTTTCTGCTCTGTGATAAGGTACATCACAAAGAGGGGAAAGGACCTTTGGGAATAAAGCAGCCCACGGTAGAAAATACAACTTTCTAGCACAGGCAGAGCATCATTCAGGTGATGCTGGAGGTATAACTCTTATGGGTGTGCTCAATCATTACACAATTGTTCACCTACTAAAATGTCAGGAATGCCAAGTCTCTTTGCTACAACTGGAGAAGGCACATGAGAGCTCATTTTTAAAGCAAACACAACCTCTGTAGGGAAAAATCTGGAAAGAAAGGGAGGAAAAAGAAAGTTTCTCTGGTACCACACAGAGTACATCAACTCACTGTTGCTCCTCTGCTCCCAAGATTTCAACTTGGTCCTTTTGTCCTTGGTTGAAGGAAAGGTTCCTTTTTTGGTACTCGAATCAAGTAGAGTAAGTGTCCCGACAGTGTGCCCTGAAATCCTTATGAGGGCTGCCTCTCAGTAGCTGGCATAATTCAGCCACTCTGGATTGCTTCTCTGAATGCTTATTGATAAGAAAAGAGACCCCTTGCAGGCAGGAGCAAAGACAACAGTTGCATCTGTCTCTCTCTTTCTTGGAGAAGCTTTGATGAGATAACAACAAACAACTAAAATGAGATTAGCTGTCTGGAGGATTTGATTCACTCAGAAGCACTGCTGTCTGGTTTCTTGGGCAAGCTTTTTCTTTTTTTTCCTTCCCGTGAAAGCTGTAAATGGGGAACTGAGGCCCAACACTATCGCCCTGACAGGATGGGATTGAGTCATATCCTTGCAATCTTGCACAGCCGGTTTCATCCACAAAGACCGAGGACTTTGCATCCAAAGTAATGTCCTTTGCAAACTGCAGTGCTGTGATGGAGGAGGGGGTGGTCCTGATCCATCCCTGGGAGAGCCAGCAGCTGGCCCCAGGCTTGCCCAGTGTGCTCTCCATTGACTCACCCTTTTCTTTGACATCACAACCACCATCAACATTTTTAAGCAGCCCTGTGGGCTGTTTATCTTCCTCTCTGGATGTTACTTTGGCATCAAGGTTTGCTGGTTTCCTTGTTTACGTACACCCCCAGATCTATTGACAGTAGCCCACCAGGGAGGGTGCAGGCAGCACCTCTTTGAGTAACGCCCCACTGATTTCTGCAGACACAATCCAAGGACTGTTTCTGGATGCAGGGCAAAATGCCTCAACATCCCTGCTGTCATAGCCCCCTGGAGGGAAAGGAGGGCATGAAGAGGGTGATGGGAGTAGGGACAGCACTGTGAAGAGGAAGCAATGGCTCTCAGCTCCTGCCCAGAGCCCTCCTTCTTCTGTATCATGCCAGCTTGATGTAGAGTGTCAACCAGATGTGTTTCAGGTACCACAGACAGGGAGAGACACCTTTCCTTATCAACCTGGTCTGAATCTACCCCGTTGAATGGAGAAAGTGAGGGAGAAAGTAGGATGGAACTGCAGCAGGAGATCCCCACGTGGGGTGGGATTGCAGCAGAGCATCCCACTGCAGTGTTCCAGGCAGGAGCTCATGCCTTGTGCTCAGCTCAAACTGAAGACCAAGTTGGCTTTGGATGGTGTCCAGTTATCATGCCAGGAAACTATGGAGCTGCCTAGGCTGGTGGTCGACTTTAGACCACCTTGTGTCCATCAGTGGCAGACATTTAAGTCATTGGTATTATTCAGTGATGGTGTTTTAGTGGCACCAGAACAGCCCTGGGGCCATGGAAATAGGTTTGCTCACTGTACGTCCTTACATGTAGTCCACACCAGGTCTAGCACTACTGGGAAGTAGGGCTTACCTGGATGAGGAGTGACAAAGTAGTGGGCTAAAGCAGAAGCTGATTGCAAAAGTAGGAGGCTCAGTTCCAATCTCTTTTTCCCTGTTTTTGTGTCCTTCTGCAAGGCATACCAGAGATGCTTTCCCATTCTCACCTATGCCAGCCAGATAGCAACATGTAGCCCCAGACATGAGCATCAGTAATTTTTCTCCTGAAAAGCACAGACATGAAAACTTAAATAAGCAGGTCTGTCATTCAGGAGCGATGTTTGGGAGTCATGAACACAAAGTTTTTGCTTATGTGCCTGTGTAAACTGGGAATCTTTCCCTTGAACCTGTCAAAGGTTCAAGAAGAGTATAATATACTGTGAGAGTACAAGGGAGGCTCACACTGAACAAACGTGTTCCCAGGAATCGAGTATTATTTAATGAGCACCAACAAAGCTGTTAAACATCTTGAATGCAATTAACTGAGTGCAGTTTATTTGGAAATCTTAGAGGTTTTATTTACCAATTTGCTGCGGGTGTTGAGATATAAATGCCCGGCAAAAGATTTACACTATTAAATAACCATTACATTTGGATGGCAAAACTACCCATATGTTTCCATTAACGCGCAGAATTTCCAGGGAGGCACAGATAATTTACGTTGGCTCAGGGATGCTTCACATGGTGCTTTCTGACAGAGGCTTTAGCATCTATCTTCAAGCAGTCCATCACCACCAGCCCAGCAAACAAGAAACACTCATCAGGGCACACAGAATAGTAGGTTTAGAGGTGGGTGTGAGGGGAGCAGTACTGCCCTCTGTCACAGAAAACATCCATTGGGACAAGGGATGGCGCTTACATGGAGACAACAGGTTGAGCCCCTCTTTTGCCCTCAGCCCAAGTTCTCACACGGAAACCTCTTATCACGCTCGAGACATTTCCTTCTGTTTTAGAGCTGTCCTGCACTTGTGTGCCTACAAAATAGCCCAAGCCCCCAAACTTATTGGCACCAGCATACACAGCTCAAGCTGAGCACAAGAAGGGGTGCTTAAGAGAAAGTTGTGCTTTTACAAAGGAAGGGCCATTTTTTTAAGTACTCCAAATAATAACAAGTAAATACTCTTTCTTGTTGATTATTTTGATAAAAAATAACCTACGCTGTTCTTGTTTTGTACTATAATGTTATCTTAACCTTCCATCATTGAGCACGCTCACACACACAAACACACACACAAGGCTACTACAAAATCTGTTGCTGTGACCCCTATCAGCTAAAAAGCATTGGAGATGCCATTGCCTGAGGCTGGCTTCTCTTAAATGTGACAGCTATCAGGTCACATAGAGGGGCCTGTGTCTGGAGTCTGCCACCGGAAGAATGGGGGTGTTGGACCATGGTGGGGCTCCAAAAAAGCTCTTCTATGTGGATGTTGCCAACAGCTGGAAGCCAAACCTGCTTCTCCATCCTCCCTCCCACTCAGTGACCATTCATGCTCAAAGCAATGGGGTAATGGAGTGCAGATTTGTGCACAGGTGGACTCTGGCATCAGAGATGGGGACTGCGAGGAGAGGCTGCTTTGCTGTATGGCACAGAGCAGAAGGTACAGATGTGCTTGAGATCTGCGCGGGACAAGCGGATATCATTTGTGTATGGTTTATGGATCTGAAAGCGAAAGTCAGATTTGCAGCCTTCCTGGACAAACCCACTTGGTTAACTCTTCATGTTCTGATTTATTAGTACTATTATTATTTCAATAGACCATCATAATTTTAATTCCCCTTTGCCCTTTATGTGCAATCTCATGCCTAACCCACCCTATGCGTTTTCTCTACATAATGTGGAGAACAGGCACAAGGCACCATCTTGCGCAAAATCCAGCTAACACCGAACAATAGGGATTTTGCAGATTCCCAGGGCAGGGTAAATGACAGCCCATATCCCTTCTTCTCAGCTGGTGTAAATGAATGTAGGTGGCAGCCGTACGCTGCTTGCAATTAATTATGATTTGAAAACTGTGTGTATCCATAGGACTACATGAGGTCTGGGGGCAGATAGGTCTGAACTGCACAGACTAGATCTGAATATGGTTTTGATCTTCCCAAGTTACAAGATTAGCTGTGGGTGTTGGGATCCAGGGTTTTGTTGCTAGCTCTAGTTTGACAGAAAAGACAGGCCCAGCTTATCGGCTATTTTTTGAATAAATGCCTGACAAGAGCTATTTCTCCTCGTTATGGAGCAATCATCCTTAGATCTTGCCTCACACAGCTTCAGTGTTGGCTCCTCCTTGTGACAGCTCCTCTCCTTGCATGGAGGCAATGGAGAGGGTTCAGTCCCAAACCTCTCACCCCCTGGGATGGTAAATCCCACCCCTGCTCCCAGCCTTTAAGGGGAGATGGGGGGAAAAGAAGGTTAAAGAGCTCCACCTTAGCATCAAGTGCTATTGCACCAGGTATAAAAAACCCTAAGAACGAGACAGAAGGCATAAGCAATGAGGAGCTTATTTAAATTAGGGCTTGTGTTAATTAATAGCTCAGAATTCCAGCCAAAATCTCTATATGGACTTTGTCACTATGATTCATCTCACGTATCTAGAGATGCTTTCAGGGTAGGCATCTAGAGCTGACCAGATGAGAGAACAAGTGGGAATAATTAATGTTTGCTTTAGATGTCTACGTAAGGATGAGATGACCTGACCCCTCAAGTGCCCTGGCTACCCTGTCTGGATCTACAGGGTGCTCCAGGTTGCTCCCAGTGTCTACCCACTTCTTTTTGTCCCACACAACATCTCCTAGCTCAGAAATCTATCTTTGCTCAGATGGAAATTTCCTAAGGAAATGCTTATTCTGTTGAGACATCCAACCCTAACTCGTATTTTTCACTGGTGAGCTCAGAATAATACAAAGTGGCTGCTGTTAAAGCTGTCCTCCTTGCCAGTAGACAGGAGAATAGAAAAAGAAAAATAAAAGGAGGTGGAAAAAGCCATGCAGGGAGCTGGCTGAATCCATTCAAAGAAAATGCAGTGAACAACAGCAGAAGCAAAGATCTATGGTTGGGAAAAAAGAATACACACCTCACCTACAGAATAAACAAATATTCAGTGACTAGATGATAAATAGTAAAATTTAGTAACTATTATCAGAGCAAAGCAATCAGTTAAGCAACACAGTTCAGGGTAATGCTGCAGTAAGGAGTTATTTGAATGTATTAGTGTGGATTAGTGACAGACAGGAAGGTTTTTTGACCTCTGTGTGCTGTCCTGGTGAGATGCTAGTGCCTATTTATGAGAACAAATGCTGAAAAAACAAAGGCTTGCAAGAAAAAAAAAAAAAGAAAGGCCCAAAAGTCCTCACCTCTGTTTGATGCCTGGAGAAAGGTCTTCAAGCAAGAGCCTCACTGAACACACTTTGTTTAGCTTGTTGGAAAGATCAAAAGGCCACTTGATTGCAGCATTGAAGCACTCCAGAAAGAAGGAAAGCAAAAAAAAAAAAAAAAGGTATTAAAGGTCATTTCAGTCTAGCGGATAGAGGCAAAAGCAGAGTCTGGAAATTAAAATGAGGTCAACTCAAATGAGAATTTGAGAAATAAACACGGCAAGGAGGGTGATTAAACATTGCCATACTCTCCATCCCTTAACAGCTTTCCCCAGAGTAAGGTGGGATTCAATCCAACACAAGTTATTTCACTCAGGCAGTAATTAAACATAATAACCTGTGATGTGCAGAGAGGTCAGATGATGTGATCTAATGGTATGGACAGACCCTCATTTCCAGACAGCAGGAAAACATCACATGTAGAGGCGTAGTTAAGCTTGATGGCCGAGCAAACATTGGAGCAGTCTGACCTCCTGCAGCACTAATTTCAGCATATCCTCAGGCATTTTACGAAGGCGGATGTATTTAAAAACATGTTTTGCTTGAAGTCACATTGGCACAACTGTTGGGGATACAGTCTACATCCCTTTGTTCTTTGACTCCTATTTTTGCTTTCTAGGAAATTAGTACGTTAATCTAAGTACTAGATTTCCATTGAAAGAACAGCCATAGAGTGGGATGAAATACAGAACTAAGAAGGATCTTGAGAGGGCATCTAATTAATCTCTAATCTGGACTTTAGATCTGACATTTTTACCATCTATGTCTCCCTGTTTTCCAGAAGAAAGCAGATCCTGAGTCCCTATTGCCGCAACCTGATCCCAAGCCTTAGCCACAGCCAGGATGCGGTTACATACCCTGTAGGTGGTTTGCACACCCTTTAGAAGGAAAGCCTCCTTCTGGAGCCCAGCTCAGGGACCTCTTCTGAGGCACTAGTATCTCAGCAATAGCTCTAGTAGCAGCAGCGGCATCTTTAAATGAGATGGTTCAGGCACCAGCATCATCTCAGCATCCGAGCACTCAGGGAGGACCAGTCCTACAAGGAGCCACCCAAACACTAACTAATTTTCTGAAGAGTTTAGTAGCCCTCACTAATCATTGCATTATCATAATTAGCCAGTTATTAACACTACCGTGAGTAGCTTGAACAGCCAAAATATGCTAGCTCTTTCCTTAAAGCATCATTGTAGTCATATAATAAGCAACTCTCCAAGCTTGTCAAAGAGCATTTAAACACAAGTGCTGCAGTTAACTTGTCATTGAATACATCTGCATTAATTTCTTGCATTATTAACAATGGGATGGCTGCCTAATTAACACAGGGCAGCACAGGCTACTTTGCTAAATGTTAATTAAGTGCTTCATTGGCAGACTGTATTTTTTCAGTTTCAGAGGGAACAAACCCATTGTGCATTGCAGCCAATTTCCATTCAATTTATAAAGCTGTTCCATTTTTAATCATAGCTCTGCTGAAATATTACACCAAGCAGTCTCTGGAAAAGATACTTCATTTACATCTTTCCCAGCTCCTAGGAGAAACAAGTTGTTTCTTTCTTTTTTTTTTTGTTTTTTTTTTTTTTTAATTTACTGCCCAGCTAAACTACAAGCCACTGTGTTACTGTTGATGACCTAAATTCACTTAAGTGAAAATTAAAAAGAGTCCATGAACAGGGTAAGCTGGCCATGTGGGTATTTAGTTTAAGCCAATAGAGCTCCTTTCACGGTGTTTTGTGTATGCTCTTACCTTGCTTCAATTATGAAACAAAATATTTTACTTTAAGCTAGTGGGAGTAAACACACAGCCATTATTTAGTCACAAGCATCTAATTGTTTATGGTGGAAATTATGTATTTAACATTTGCTCTGTTATGTACTTCAGATGATAGGTTTTTGTGGCCATTTCTCAGCTCCTCCAACCTGAATAGTATTGGACATGAATATTGAGAAGATGTTGCCCCCTGTGAAAATAATGAAAACATGCTAAAAATTAAGAAAGCAAGAAGCCTCAGAGTCCTCATTATTTCCTAAGTCAGCATTTCAAGTATATGCTGAAGAATGAAAATACATCACTTACAACACCTCTTCTGTCATCATAGACGGCAAAAAGTTGGCTCCTTTGAAATTCCCATTTCATAAAGGACCACCACGTATTTGCTTCCCTCTTGAAAAATTACATTTCGCATGATCAGCCTGGCAGAAGCAATGAAAAACAATTTGTCAGCTTGAATCTTCAGTGTGCAAAGAGAACACCATGTGCAGGACCAGACCTGACTTTTTAATTTAAAACAGAAATGTTCCTTCGGAATAGGTGGCTGAATTCAACCGTGTATGTCAGGTAACTGCCAACCAGCAACGCAATCCACAGCATTTACTGAAAAAGGAAAAGCTTGTATTTTAATTGTGCAGTTAATGGAAGATGCTTATTATCACAGTATCAGAAGGCATATTACTAATACAGAAAAGCTGAGAAAACTGAAAGAACTGAAAATTACTCCACTACATTTTGTTGCACAGGATGTTTCTTCTTCTGCTTTGTGTAGTTTAATAACAGAGAAACCATGAATAACGTCACTGTTGCAAGCCTTGGCGGCGAATATTTTCATGGACCTTCCATGGTGCTAATGGGGCACTGATGCATCTTATGGGGATTGCTTTAAGCTCACTATAGCATCAAACAGGCAATAGTTTACTCAGGCCGCATTTTAGAAACCCTCTCAAGCACTAAAATGAAAGCTGAAATCCTGGAAAGGAAAAGGAAACCCACAGCATGAAAAAAGGGACTAGTTATTGCTTGATAGCAGTGCGATTAAAGCATTCACAAGGGGAATAAGAGAATTGGTGAATGTTTAATATAAAACAGACTTCAAGGCTTGAAGTCAGGCTGTCTACCTGCCAGAAGAAAAGCATAATAACAAATTTTCAGGTTACATCCAAGCTGACTGGTCCCCCAAGTGCTTCATCCTATGGACCCAGAATCAAAAGTGATCAAGTGATCACTATTCAACTGAGTTGGAATTAATTTTCCTGCACATATTCATATCCCAAACAAAAAATTCTGTTTAACCTACTTTTGTTGTACTTATAACCCTCATGGAGGTTTTCAGTGTCATTTTTTTTTTAATGTTGTAATTCTTCTACCCTGAGAACATAGGCCTATCAGTTAACATGCTCAGCTGATGCCATGCCACATACTAAGCTTTTGTAAGAGTGTTGCTTTGATGTTTAACTCTCATAGAAGAGAGTACAGTCCAATTCTTGATCTGTTATCTTATAGGAATGGATATTTTTAAACAGCAATCCTTATTACCAACCACCCTCACATGATGGCTAAATGTAACTGGCGTCAGACATAGCCTAGTTGGTGGTGATGAAGCGGGTCTGAAGTGAAGCCAGAAACTCATGTCCACGGGTCAGGGTCTGGGTCAATGGGACACATGACCAGGCATGGGCACAGCTACAACATCCACTGCAGCGGACCTCCGGTGGGGGACAGGCATGAAAGCATCGGCTTAAGAGTCACTCCAAGCGAAGAAAAGAGAAGCCTCCAGTGAGGCTTCTTCTAACTCCTCCTTTGAAGGCCAACAGCTGCATTACTTCTCACCTGGCCCTGAACCCAGGCAGCCAAACCCTAGAAAGGGTGATGATGGTGAGGGTGCTCTCAAAACCCTTACTGGCACATTCAGTTTCCCAGGTTGTCTTCAAAATGAAAAAATCTGTGCTCTTCCAGTGGAAAATAATGTTAACCTTGGCATCAGCAAAGGCCCAGGAAACACTACAGGTCACACTGCTTTCTCGTCCACTTGATGGGTAAATTATCAGTGGAACAAATACAATCTCACTGGTTTGAAGCAGGAAAAAACTTGAAGTATCCACCAGGCACAACAGAAATGATGCTGAGATAGCTCCAAACTTCTAATATGCCATAAGCATTTCACTCTTAAGTTCCAAAGTATGAGATGCACCTCTTCTAACTGAGGGAACAGTTCACACACCTAAACGTAGATGTCCGACATCATTTGAGAAGCCCGTGGGCACATTGTCCAGCCTCTGGCTCTCACTCCAGGGGTCACAGCTCCTCCACGGTCTTGTGTCAGACTGGTCACTCCAAACTCTTTTTGTAGTTAACGGGGAGAAAAGCAGCTGCAGAGAATGGTTTATTTGGCATACCTTAAATTTCTGTTTTAAGATGAGATTAATCATCCTGTAGAGATGCTTCTTCCTCTCCATCACTGATAAAGGGAGCCTGGAGTGACTGTCTGAGACCATAATCTTTAGCTTTGGGACACATAAACCAGAGCAGATGAATTCCACCCACTCTGTCCCCTCTGTCTGACCTGGAGGGAAAAGCAAAGATATCCAACAGGCAATAACTTCCCACTAGCAATGAAATGATCATTCCTGGCATCAGTTTCAGTGTCCTAAAGCTCATATACCAGAATCTTTTTCACTGGCCTATTCTTTTAAAAAGATAATGGCATTCAGTCCAATACTTAGCCCCCTGCATGGCTTGATCCTCACACTAAGCACAGCTTGCAAGGGGGATGGAGATAGGAATAGTACTGTATTATTTTCACATAAGCCTCTTGCTCTAGTGGCTGGTTATGAATCATTTCACATCCCAAGACAACATAAGTCCCCAGTACCTCAGTGTAACACTTTATCTCCATTAGAAAGTTAAACAGAGAGCCCAGCTCATGACTGTCATATAGCAACTACCATTTTTGTCTTTAGTAATTGAGAAGAAGTAGAGCTGCGAGAGATACAACAACCCCTACTCCTTCCTGCAGGCCTAAGCCAACTACTGTGATATTGGCAGGCATTTTGTCCTTGACTGTCAAGGGCATTGACGAATCTCTTTGGGCTTTACTTGCAAGCTGACAGTGTTATGGCTTATCAATCTCCAGGAAATATGGTGCTAATTTCCCTGGCAGATTTTTCTCAAATGTGAGTAGAGAATTTTCTGGCTTATGCGAATTCCAGGGTGCTTCTAGGAAAACAATAGATCTTGATTTAAAAGTGGTTAGAGAAAAAGCATGTACCCCATTCCCCCTAGTAAATTGTTTTGTTGTTTGCTGTCATTGTTAAAAATGCATACTGAAGTCTAGTCTGACCTTGAGTCCTTGCCCAGCTACTGAGTATTTTTTTGTCTGCTATCCTGAAATGGTCTGTGCCATCCATTGGTTGTGATGTAGCTGTAGCAGGCTCTGTGGGCAGGTGCACAGTGAAATCCTCCTGCCTTGAACAGCAGGGCAGGCTCAGCCGTGTGCTTTCCAGATGTGGTACGTTACCCCCCTGCAAGCTGCCAGTGTTGTACTGCCAATAACACCATATGGATACCTTGCTTTCCTTCTGTAGGACAAGTAAAAGCTTGATTACCCTCAGCTTGTTGCTGATCCTTATGGAAGAGCAAGGATAAAAACATCTTGACTGCTTCCCCAATTACAGGTTATTACAATTTCATGTTGTTTTAGGCAATTCACTTCAGCTTCAGGTGTCTTATCCTGTTGTGACATTTAGGTAGCCCTAAGTGTGATTCCACTACAACACCTCTGCAGTGAACTGTTTAAGGGGAGTGATTTTTTTGCCAGCAAGATTCAGCAAAGGGACAGAGGAGCTGCTACGCTCTCCTTGGTAACTTTACACCAACCTCAGAACACTGAGAAAGTTGCTTTATTACGTTCCTTTTCTCTTTTCTTATATGAAGAGGTCATGCAGAGCTTGTTCCTGGTTAACGTGATCCCTTTTTACTTAGGGGAGGCTGGACAGGTACCAGACAAACTTTTAGGAAGTAAAATTTACACCAGCAAATGGTCTGTGTGACGAGTTGTGAAGGCCATCTGCAAAATGGTTTTTCTCCTGGTGAATGAGAAATACTCCATCGGTTCCACTTGGAACCAAACATACAGATTATTTCTCTCATTTCCTTGGATTAGTCCCAAAGGTCTAATACACTGCTCATGGTGATATAAAGCCAGAGGAGATTACCTGACTTTTGAAGTGTACAGAAGTTGGATGATTGCTGTCTTCTCGTAGTGTTGATGCCGCATGGGGGAGCTCCGGTTAAAATAAGAGACAGAGCATGTAAAACTGATCATACAACAACTTTCCAAGCACAAGGCTCTGCCTGCCTGCAGAAGCCATTTCCATAAGGTACATAAACGAGGCTAACAACTTAGGTATGTTGGAAATTTGAGCTTTTATTTAGAATAGAAGAATCCGTCAAACTATTTTAAAGATGTCCACAAAAAAGCAACTCAAAAGTTCACAGAGACCATGAGATCTCATGCTTCTTGTCATGTGTTTATGACCTATGGGCCTACTAATTTTATGATTACCTGTTTCCAAGTTTCATTGATCTTTTCCCTGAAGTTGCTGCTTTGTTGTTTTCAGAAGTGGTACATGGATGAACCAATGATCTGCTCAAGCCTGTGAATTCCCAGTCTAGGAAACCAATCAAGAGTGATTTCATTACAATGAATTGTCTGAATCACGATTAGATCTGCAGATGGAAATGATGAAATAATGTATAGGTTTAAGCATGAAGGGAAGATATTTCTTACTAGGAGTAAAAGCATCAGCTGCATCCTTAACTCATGTAAAAAAGCCTAGCTCATGGAAAGAAGCGTGATGGAATAGTAAGAGCATGATGAGGGTTTTTAGGAAACTTGGGTTCAATTCTTGGCTTGCGCTAAATGGATTTGGATGAAAGTCAGTTAAGGCATACGTTGAGCTCTTGTTCTAGATCTCTTTTGAAGGATTTACAGTGTTTCCATGTCAAACTCTTCATTGCTTTCTTCAACTGGAGGTCCACAGCCCCAGCATCTACCTACCACAAAAATGAATGGCTAAGATGTGTTGTCAGGAACCTCTAGCAATAACACACTGTTGAAGGGTGACAGTACATCTTAATTGCTGCTGCCATTTCCAAAGAGAGAATGAATTCAAGTTGTTGATGCTCTGATACTCAGAAACACAGGTGGCATATATCATTTAAGGCAATGTTTTACATTGGTTTTGGTGGGAAGGACATGCTCAGTCCTTTACCACAGCTCAACTGAAGAGTGATAATTCTTTATTTTCAGGTAACTCAATTGCTTTAGGCTGTGTGACCATATCCCTCAGGCAGGTACTTCCACTGATGTAAATGGCTACATGTCCCCACAGGAAGAAAATCTTCTGAAATTAATTTTTCTTCCTGCTGTCTCCCCACTGTAAATGGGCCAGCCTGTATGAGACAGAGATCTGCTGCCTAAACTGAATACTCTTGCTTCCCTGTCTCTTCTCCCAGTTATCACGCTCTGCTGTATCTTCAAGTGCCGGATTCCCCGGACAAAGAAAGAGATTGAGGCACGATATGCTCAAAGGCAAGCAGCCAAGACATATGCAGACAAACTGGAGACTGTGCCGCCACTCAACGAGCTGACAGAGATCCCTGGAGGTACTTCCCATGCCCACACCTACACATGAAACCTATCTCTTCTTTTGGGGTCGCTTTCTGTACGCATGAATGCAAAGGGCGAGGTCCTCCCTTAGTGTAAGTCGATGCGGCTCCTTGGGCACAATCATGAAGATACTGCTGTGACTTGGTAAACACCTCCCATTTGCATGCACTAAACCTGCAGCATTTGTGGCCAGGCATGATCATTTAGATGAAAGGGAGTTTCTCCATCAGTACAACTCAGGGTCAACCCTTAGAAGTTCATGTGTAAAATTTCCAGATAGTTTGATTGATTTTAAGGACCAGTTCCCAGGTTTGGGGGGGAGGGTGGTGCAACAGGAAGAAAAAGAGTTGTTAGAGTTTCACATTACCCATAAATGGCTTGCCCCATTTGGATGGCCAAGAGTATTTCTGTCACTGGTCTCCGCTCCTCTCACTCATCTTTCCTGATTCTGTACCCTAGGCTCTACTGAAACTCTCCTAACTCTCTCTGGTCATGTCCAGTCCAGACCTCTCAACTCCCTGCCTGTGGTGAAAGAAGAAGATGAAATGGCCCTGCAAGGAAATTAGGGGACAACCTTCCTGTCTGCCTGTCTATGGCTTCTCTTTTCTGATGAGATCCATCATACCTTGGACCATCTGCTTCTCAGTTCCCTTTCTGCGTTTCACCTCTGTTTTCTGAATACCTTTTTATGATTTTTTTTTCTTTTTCCTGTGTCTCTGCAAGACCTGTGCTCTGTAGCTTCATGGAAACTGGGAGTTTGCTTGACTCAAAATGTGATGCTTCAGTCCATGAAATTGGTGAAAGAGGCAGACAACATAATTATAGAAATGTAGTCCTACACCAGCAAAATACAGAACTAAGTGCTTAACAGTAGGAACTTGCACATACCTCAGTATTTCAGAGGTGTTCAGTCATGTCACTAAGCCTATACTATAAACTGAGGGTGGCCAGATCGCGCTCTGGAGCAGAACCCAATTGGCATGAATAAGCCACTTGCCCATACAGTTAAATTCTCTTAATCTGCCTTAAAGTCATCCAAAAGTCTAGTCAATGCACTCTTAGATGTATGAGCAATCACACATGGAAGTGCTTAGTATTGTATCCTTCGATTTCCTGCCCGAAAGACCAGATTCTGACTCTGTAAGGGCCAGCTATAAGTAGATCCCAGAGGGTGTGAAGGCTTATGCCTGTAGATAGCAGAAAGCCAAATTCACTCATTTCCTGCTGCATCCTCTTCCTGCCTAGCTGTTACTTCTGGAAAACCGATAAATTAAGGATGAGAATATCCAGAAGAGACAGAAAGGGTATTTGGGCAGCAGAATGGCTGCTTCACCCCAGGATGCTAATAAATTTTGATCTCCTGTAAGCAGCCTTTACACCCCACAAACACAGACATGTAGTCCATCCAAAGCCTGGCTATTTTGGTGTAGATTTAATCAGACGATGGTAAATTATTGCAGCAGGAACTCATGAATAAATTACAAGAAAGCAATTTATGGGAAGTCAGCTGCACCATAAAGACTACCTAAACTTTTATCCAGTTAAATGTGTAAGCTGAATAGTTGACCACCCTTTGACCTTTTGAGAATCCCAGAATTATGGTCCTGGCACAGTGCAGGGTAGGAGGCTGATGGATAACATATTGCTGAGTAGCTGCTGCTGTCTTGTAATGGCTCATGAATACATGTGCTCTGAAGCTCCTAGTCCTCTGGGGTCAGACATAAATCTGCCCAGGATGCCCTGAAGGAATGGATACTGGGGTGGGAGTCATCTAACCACAAGTACATTACCCACATCTATGGAGAAGTCTGCATCAGCACTAGTTGCTGCAAATTTATCCCTTTATCCACGGTGGAAAATAAAAAGGATGTGATTCCTTTCACAGTAGGGGAGGTGCTAAAGTAGAAGAGGTAAATCGTGCCTTAAAAATGCCTGTATGTCTCCAGTCTTGGAGACCCAAAAGGACTGACTCAGCTGTCAGCGCCTGAAGTGTTAGATGCAAAAGCTATGCGTGATCAAACTCACTGGTTTGCCCTCCTTCTGGGATTAGTGTGCATCCTGGCCCCCAAAAAGTTTGACTACATGATTTAGGCATTACAATGGAAAGTATGCAAACCTTTGGGCTTCATCTCTGTGCTGTTATTTTCATCTGTACAGAGTGTGATGCTCTGCCATGTCACCCCACTGACATTTGGCAACCCACCTTGATTTATGCAGTCATGAAACATAACGTATGTATTTGTCAACTATTTATATACTTATACTGTGACAACCCCTGGCAGACCCAGTCAAGGCCAGAGAGATGACTTGAGTGATTTTAATTACTGAGTGGCCATTAAATGCTTTAAAGATTTCTAAAAATGTCAAATGTTATTAATCAGGAATATATTACAACACTTAAACGCTCTCATTTCTTGGCATTATTTTACCCTACTTCACATTTACTGTGATGGAAAATTCTAACTGCCAAATGGCTCTCCATGCACTTTTTTGAGTATCGTATATGGCAAGCCCTTTTACTGGATATAAATAAAATGGACTTTAGGGTTCAGTGTATAAAATGTTATATACAAATTGATTTATTTGTGCTCTGTCTCCCGGTCTGTGGGATAAGTACAAGCATGACTTGGCCTTCGATGTTGATGGAGGTATACTGTCTGGGTCCATGGCCTGGGAGACCTTCAAGTATTCTGGCCTGAGGCTGCTCCAGCTGACATTTTTCAGAGTTCACCTGGTTCCTACCGTATTTGTCCAGAAAGTAGACAATGTGGTGGGTTTGTTTTTTTTTTTTTATTCTTCCCTCTTCTTTTTTTTTTTTTTTAAATGAGATGTCAGGATTTCCCCTGTGGTTGTAAGAAATAGTCTGTATCGTTCTACTTCCATTTGTATGTACAGATCAATTGCCAGTTCCCAAGGTCAAAGGATGATATTTTATTTTATTGTGCACACTGAAGCAATATTTTAAGTAAACATAACAAATTCAGGTTTGATTCACACCTGTAATACATTGCTGCAATTTGAAAGTAACACTACAGACATCCATAGCAATGGGAGATGTGGGGCTACTTAAATAGGTTGGAGTCCAATGGCTCCAGGTAAGGGTTGAGCCATCTCACCAAAGGCCCATACCAAATTGACTCCTAAGCCAGTTCACTGCCGGCTTTCCTTAGCCTGTGACAAATGTGAAATAATTTGACTTAGCCTAGATGCCAGGTGAAGAAAGCTAAACAGTGACCAACCATCCTCCGTTTGCTGAGGTCACTCCCAGGTCATTGCTACATCTTGGCTGATTTTAATTATTAAGTTGTGTTAACATCGTTATCTATTTACATTTCTGAGTCCTATATTGGGGCTTTCCAGAGAAGGAGGTCATGGGAAACTTAACACATTTTCACTTGTTTTTGCAAAACTTTATACTCTGCTGGTGTTGAGCAAAGGAAAAACTTTCCATAAGAAATATATGAAATATGATCTGTGTTTAAGTGTCAAGTTGCAGCTTGAGCTGAAAGTTCAGTGCATCAAGCTCTGAGGTCAGAAATACTTTTGAGAAAATGAACCACTTCTAGTAGAAGAAAAATAGGAAAGACGAGGAAAGGTTTTGTGCTGCCAAATCCTTTGTCAGAATAATTAGTCTGCAAAGCCAGTGTGATACTTATGAGCCTTTTCACCTGAAATGTGGGCACTGAATCCAAGAAATTCCTAAAAAAAATATTTCATAAATAAAGATATTATAAGTTTCCTGTAACTAATGTGGCTTGTGTGTTAAAACACACCAAAACAGAGCTTACTGTGCACTACAGTTGTTTGCTATATGCCCATGGTATGTTGCTGCTATTAATTACAGTGGTACAGCTAGGAAGCCAGTCCCATGGTGACTGCATGTGGACAGGACATAAACTAAGCCCACTTTGTAGTCCTGTGCTAGGCAAGCCATCTTCTGCTTGTCTGTCTCTGAGAGCAAAGATCCCCGACAGAATCCCTACTGTCCACTCTCAGCTGCAGGAGACTTACCCCGTACAGGAAAACAAAGAGTTAGAAAAGCCAACCAACCAAGAAAAGAAGCCAAAAAAACAACATACCAAACCCAAGCCAGGTCTGTACTGAATTGCATGAGAGATGTTTCTGTTCCTTCTTGTGGAAGGAGACAACTCCACGTTGAATGTTACTATTGGGAAATGCTTATGGCCCGTGCTTATAATGTTCATGGATCAGTTCCTACCAACAGGAGCCATTTCCTCCGATACATCCACAACTCAGCTCTTGAAATTACCAGTTCTGCTTTATCCTATTCATCTATCTTCTCAAAACAAAGACAAAAAGCTGGTAGTCAGTGAGGAAACAGCTGTATGAAGAAAGCCTCAGTAGAAGTATTGTCCCTTTGTCCAAGATTTGCTAGCAGGGAGCAGGAGTTTTGCCCTCTTCCTGGCTAGTATCAACCCAAGATAACTGCTTTCCTGTTTTCTTTTTCCATCCCTGCATACAGCTCAGCTTGCAGAAGAAAAGAAAGAAGAAGTTCCCACTGTATCTGGAAAGGTGGACAAGGCCCAGGGTAAGAAAGATGGATCCAAAGGCTCCAAGAAGAAGGATGGTGGAAAGGATCAGAAAGAAGGATCCAAGAAAGAAGGGAAGGATGGGGCCAAAAAGAAAGGAGAAAAGGGAGAAAAGGGGGGAAAGGACACTACTAACAAGAAACAAGGGGATGGAAAGAAAGGTGAAAAAGAAGGGGAAGCAGGAAAATCAGGAGGAAGCGCCAAAACTAATGGCGAGGCTGGTGGGAATGCCAAAGCCCCAGCAAAGAAAAAGTGAACTTGCTAAAAGCCAGTGCTGGCAGTCTTTCAGGGAGGACACTGCCAAACTGCTCTGGGTAGAGCACTGGGAGCAGATAGGACATGCTGTCTCCGTATGCTCAGGCTGTTGAGTGCCACTGGATGTATGGATTTATTACCTTTTGAAGACCAAGTCACTGGGATTTTGTCCATCAGAGGAAAACCTGACCATTTGGCTAAACAGGATCTTGCAAATAAAATGCACTGTGTGGAGCTACATGATAACAACAACTGGAACCAAACTGCAACCTGGAGTGAGAATCAGGACTTTGGATAAGCACGGAAATGCACAGAGATGAAGATCTAAACTAATGGGAGGATTTGATTCATGTAAAATTTCTTTGTCTTGAGAACCTTAAGGAGTTTGATAAGTATTTACTAGCACTCATCTCCTCCTAAATAGGATTTGCATGTCGGTAATTTTAGAGATTCAGTAAATTCTGGATGCTAGAACGCAAAGAATGGACTTTCCTAAGTCATAGCTCCTGTGGTTTCTGAGGGGTGGCTTGGACACTCTCTCTTGGAGACAGCTTTCCTTCCTTCTCAGATGCCTCTTTCTCTGGACTGCTGAAGGAAATATAAAGACCCACGTATGTCCCAGAAGATTTATCCACCTTTTTCTCTTTTCTGATGAAAGACATACAAACCAAGCTGTAGGAGGATGTGCACAGAATAAGAGCAGTGCATCTGTGCTGATGTACGCAGTAGCTATCCTCAGTTCATCATCCCTTCAGGAAAGGCAGCAGATGACAAGAGCCCACTGGGACAGAGGGGATGTGAAGATGCTCAGCATTTTGCAGCAGAAACTCAGGGTCTCAGGGGAGCAGGGCTGAACACATTCATGTCTTTGCTCTGTCCCTGAGCAGTTTTGAAACCAGGGATTTTGCTACACTTTTATGTGGCTGCTATTTCTCTCATCTCCTGGAAAGTTTTGAGGGGCAGTTTTATCAGGAGCAGCTTTTCTCCTAGTGTGTTTTGTAAATATCTCAGCAATTTATGCCTTAAGATTAACAGCCATGGGGTGTTTAGCTAAAAACCTAATGGGGGATAGTTTGCAAGCTATTGTGATGTCCAAAGCTTTACCTATTGTCTCTGCTGGATACACCATCTCTGAGTATGTACACTGGCATGCCTTTGCCTACTCCATGGGGCAAGGAGGGAGTTATCTCCAGTAGTTTATTCAGCTCAGGCCCTGTAAATTAGATTTATATTAATCCAATTGCTTTCTATTCACCCTGCGGTTTCAACACAGATGGAGAGCTGATCTATCACTGCAAAGACATTTCTCGTTGTCCCACCTTCCCTTTCCCCTCTCTTCTCCTACCCAACCCATCCCAGTAGAAAATGAACCCAGCAAAATGAAGAGCATGTTCTGCTGTGTTAATGAGGTCAGTCAGCTCATAAAAGGCCCCAAAAGCACCAGAGCTACTGAAGGGGTGGTGTACGACTTGAGGACCAAGGATGGGAAAGATGTTCACAACCACAGAAATATAAGTTAAGAGCAAGAACGGTGACCGTTCCCTGCCTCCAGGTATGATCTGCCATGCTAGAGGAGTACGGAGAGAAGTCAGGGTCAGAAATTCTGCACGTATATGCAGACAAGTTATTGGAGACCTAGATCTCCATCCACTGCAATGACACCCAATGATGAGTGTGAATATGTATGTTACAGACATCTACGTTTAAGTCTGAACCTCAGTCCCACCCCTCATTTTTCAAAGGCTGGAGATGAGTGGGGACTGCAGCTTCCAGGTAGGAGCAGAGGACCTGTTTCCAATTCCCTCCTCAGCCTGCGAGGTCTCAGATGTCCAGGTTTACGGTGCAGGACAGCTACTGGGCTGCATGTAAGACTAGGAAAATGATTTTCATCCACTTTTTCAGCTGGAACAAAATGGAATACAAGAGTCATACAGCCAGCTGGGGAGGAGGCAACCCTGCAGGAGCACAGGTCTGTAATCCCGTCTGGGTGTGTATGCGTATGTGCATGTGTAACACCCGACAAGGTATCAGTTCAGATTAACACACCTTCACTCAGGGAGCTGCAGAGGCTCCTCGTGCCAGATCTAATGAAAGCACATTGATTCCAACCCACAGAGGCATGATGGGTGTCAATCATTGTATTTCTGTCACCTGCTTTCTTCTGTTGTCTCCCTGTTTAAAATTGATTGCTTTCATAAGGAGTCACAGAGAAAAGAAAGGAAAAAAAGATTTTTTTAAATTACATTCGGGCCATACTATTTGCCTGTGTGCACACGTGTCACTCCCTGGGAACTGCACAAGGCTGCAGGAGTTCAATGTGTATTTTGGGGGGGCTGAGTGGAGGCTTACATCTTACAAACTCCAGTTCACAGGTAAAGCAGCTGTAGGACGGGATCCAGCTGTGATTTGGGCAGGAAGGACTCCTTCCCTGTCCTGCGCTGGAAATACGGTGTGGTGCTGCTAGTCCTGCTGTTAAAGCTCCTTACGATGTACAGAATGAGGATGCTGACTCGATCTGTACCTGTTTGGTGAGTGGGAAGAGGAGCAGATCTATTCCTGATCCGAAAGCTTCAATGAAGAAAATCTGCACCTTTGCTTGGTCATTAAGCTCACTATCACAGAATAAAATGGCACTTTCCTTAACCTCAATATCACCACCATCTCTCTTACACCAAAAAAAAAAAAAAAAACCAAAAAAAAAAAAAAACCAACAAAGGAAAAAAAATAAATAAAGAAAAAAAGCCCCTGGATCTGGGGCTGCTGGATCTTTTGCAATTTATCTTAATTAAATTCTGCCAAGATCAGACAGAAAATACATCAAAACTCTTGCGCATTGGATTGCACTAGTTTGTGGTCATGCCTTATTGAAAAAAAAGACACTGTATTAAAGACAAAAAAAAGTTTCTTCTCTGGGAATTGCCAGCCCTGGGTCACCTGAGGGGACGTATCAATGTATTTCTGAGTTGTCAGAAAGACAGTGTATGGGTGGAATGAAGGGAATACATTACTGGGGGTTGCTGACTTTCAGGGAAACATCCTGCCTAACAAAACTTATCATAATGTCTGAAGTGGGCATGGAGGGAAGTCAATTTACAGGCAGAGTCCAAAACTGGTGTGTGTTTTCCTCTACCTCGTATTACAGTGGTTAGGTGGAATGTGAAAGCCAGATCTCAGTGGGTGTAAAATAGCGCTGCTGGGGTGGGGCACACTGACCAACAGCAGCTTGGGAGCTGCTTTTTACACCACCAGATGGAGAAATTGCATCGGAAAAATTGCATCCACAGTTGCTGAAGCTTTGCCGAATGAATCATTAACGACAAGATTGGATATACGCTGATTTCTCTGAGAACATAAGAGAGACAGCAAATCCCAGAGAGCAAAAGCAGGATTTAAGACCCAAGGCTCAGACATCCAGGTAGTAATGACAGTAGTTCTGCTTACGTTAGATTAGCCTGATAGTCTGGGCATGGCAAGGATGGTGTGGAGAAAACAATCTGAGATACTGATCTGAGATACAGAGCCAGGACAAGGAAGAGCTTGCATGATCTCCTGCTCGGCATATTCCATAGCTTTCCACTAGAGGGGACCTTGTTCTTCCTCTGTAATATGTGGAGACAGTTTTAAAAGTAGTTTGTGATGGATATATTTTGTCTTATTTGTGGTGTTAAATCAAGCCTGGCATTGTTAACATCTCTTCTTCGGTCCAAAGAAGGCTTTCATGGCAGTGATTTATCTACCCATGCTGTCATATCTTCTTCTAGTATTTTTCTTCCACTGGTTAACAGACCTAAAAGTTCAGCTGACAGTAGCTTAATAACCCAAGGACATCATTGATGTAAGAGACATCAAGAAAATAGCCATTGGCTTTGGTCAGCCTAGCTAGGTATTGCAGTAAGGATCGTAAGTCTGAACAAGCAGGGTACAGGAGGAAATGGGAAGCTGAAATTTTTAAATTTCATTCCTGGTTCATTTGGGAAAGAAGCCCATGGAAAAGCTGTTCACATTTTTTTCCTCCGGTTACTTTTTCGTTGTTGGTTTTGCTTTCAGTATTAACAAAGAGCAGTAAAAACCTAAGCCTAAGGTCTGTGCTGATCTGCCAGGAGATACTACACACAAGGTGCATCTGTTGCTAGGAAATATCATGATACCTTTTCACCACTAAATTGCATCTTCCTCCAAAGGATGAAATCCTCTGGAGTAATTAAAGCTGCCCTAGAGGCTCTCAAGGAAAAATATGGTCTTTTTCCCCCTCTCTTTGTGTACTTCCTTGCACAGTGGGACTGAATAAGAACTGCTGCTTCTTATTGGTTTCATAATACAGATCTAAATATTAGAAGTATCTTGGATCTACCTTCTGAAAGTAAACTCTCTCTGCCCACCTCCCTTTTGAGATGTAGCAAGGAAGAAATCTGGATCACCTGTGCTGTCCTGGTCACCTGGTTAGACCCATGGAGAACAAATAACGTCTCCACTGGGACTGGGAGATTCCCCCTTCCACCAGGTGACATGTGGAGTCCCAGACCTGAGGAGAGCTGTTAAAACAATGGGGTTTTCCTTCTAGTGGCCAAAAAAGAAAAGGATCAACCCCCAAATATTTCCAAGACTGGAGGAGGAGCTTTTCATCTGTAGGTCAGGTTGGTCTTTATGTTACTGACATGGGTGGCTATTTTCAGAGAGATAGGGTTTTGTAGGCTTAAAGAAAAGGGTCTTTTCAGAAATAAAGAGCTGCAAAAGCTTCTCCTTTCCCTCTTTTTCTTTCCTTCTTTTTTTTGGGGGAGGGGCGTGGGGGGAGAAACTGGGGTCCTTTGAGCACGTTCCTGCGAATGCACCAGTCAACTAAACACCCTCATGAAGTAAAACTCCAAAACCCCTAAGGTGTCTTAGAGATGCATCAGACAATAACTGTGAGATAACTCTGGCTCTCTGCTATTCCTAATTTCATATGGCATTTTGCATGGCACTCCCCTCATTTCTACACATAGACCCGAAAGACTTTTATGGTCCTAATCTTTTCTGGCTAAACAAAATACATCTTCTTCGTTTGCTGAATCCCTGATGCACTGAATCCCTTAGTCTGGACTCCTGCAGACTGAGAAGTGTCATGCAGGGTAACTGGGGCACAAAAGGCAATCTGCTTAATGTCAGAAGCAAAATATGGGACAATAGACGGGACCTGAGCACTGATCTTGTGAAACTGGGCTTTGTGCACATTTCCTTCTTAAGATGCTCCAGGGATTTGATCTAAAATAATAGTGGTGGAGCCTCCCTGAACTTTGCTATCTTCTCTTACCATAAAACTGCCTGTCAAAACAAAGTTATTTGCAGGGAGGTCATAGGACACAATAGAAATTCTTCTATTTAAGACACAATAGAAATGCATGTTCACTTTCAAAATCTGCTGTTGAGAAACTAAAGAGGTGATACAGTGCACTGGAGGAACTCATTTTGCTTTGAGGAGAGTGAAGGAAAAAAGGAAAACAAGACATAAAGGCTTTTGTAATTCGCCTTTCCATGGGCTGCTACTCACAGCTCTCTTGAGTCTGTGATTCTAGGGAAGAGAAAGTGTCCTTTTGCCTCAAGACTGGGAAAGTTCTCCAGAAAATCTTTGGTCCATACTTGACCTGTTCTTTTTGCCATTCCTGGACATTTTTGTGCTACCATCCAGGACAAGAGGCTGGGCTGCAGGGACCTTTGGCTAGTCTAATGCTGAAGGGTTACTGGATTTTGGTGGCCTTTGGGCAGATAGCCTATTCTTATGATCCTCTATAGCGTGTCTTGCTTGCTGCCTGGGCTCTGCAGCCATTTCAGGCCATCACTTCCAAGCACTTTGGTGGCTCTGCCTTGCTGACTTTCAAAAAATTAGACATGACACTATTTCTATCATTCAAAGACCTCTTGCCATCCCCTTAGACATGAAAAGTCTGTCTGTGGCTGATCAGATGAGCTCTGGACTGTTTGTTCCTTGGTACAAGGAGGGATGGCTTTGAAACAAAACCCCCTGAAGCAGAAAGGCAGCTCTGTGCTTTGCAGCGAGGGTCTGTCTCTTGCTGTTTGTCCCTCCTACATAATGTAGTGCTGCTCTCCCTCCATCCCAGTCTCAAACAGCTCAGCTCTGAAACTCAGTCACATCTTTTTCTTTGCTCAAGAGATAGGAAGTAGTTTATGGGGGGCTTTCTCCATAGGCAGGGCATTCAGAATACCAATTTAATGAGTTTATTTTACAGGCTTTCAAATATTCCCTGGCTCCGTGCTATCACACAGCGGTGTATCTTACTGATGCCAATGCTTCCATATGGGGATTATGATTTTTTAAAATTCATTTTAAACATCCCTGGAGACTTTATTAAGACTTCCTGTAAGAGGACAGGGAGTCTAATACAGAAGGAAAGAAACAGGAACTTCGATTTTCACTAGAACAGGGCTTTACTTTATAAATGAAATGCACTCATGCTCTCCCCCACCCTGTCCCCATCCCATTTCCCCCCTCCCCAGCCCATAAAACAGACCCTAGGATCAATGCCCCATGTGTATAGAAATAAAGAGTAATCGTTTAATTTCTGTGGCTTTCTGTTTGATGAGTCGCTGAGCTGGGAGAGGGACAGAACTGCTGTGTAGGGCATAAGTCCAGTCCTAGCTGGAATGTGCCGTCAGGGGCGAGTTGGTGGGGATGGCAGATACATGGACGAGGGGGGGAACACGTTCACTGAGGGTCACTTGTGTTGGGTGTTTCTGGTTATTAATGAAAGGGCTTAACACACATTTCCCCTTTTCATTTTCTCTCTTAGTCAGAGAGGTGGAAAGCTGGGCTGAGCTGACCCACTGGGTGGTGGCATGTGGTTGAGGAGAAATCCCAGGGAGATGCTGTCCATAGCTGGTGGGAAACCTCTCTCCTGGGGTACACAGACTACCAGGCAGCGGCAAACACAACCTGCGGAGTACCGGCCCTTCAGCTCCATGAAGCACTCTCCAGGAGTTGTGTGTGCCACAGGGCCATCTTCACCCTGTGCAAGAAAGAGGCATGGCTTTGATTGCCCCAGACCTTTTTTGGGGGGTCCAAAACGACTGTCTCACATACATGTTTGGAAATATAGCAGGGATTTGTTGCTATCCATTACCTCTCTGGAGACATAAGGTTGAGGGAAAGATTCCAAAGGAATAATTGTTTAATGCTGTCTCTCTTTTGGTAAACACCAGAGCCTTACAAACTTTCTGCTGCCTGCTGTCCATACCAGGCCTGGATCGCAAGTTCTCCCATGTCTCAAGGTGCACATCCTGAGGTCCTTCCGAAATCCCGTCTTCCCTGAGCAGGATCAGTTGCATGATAAGCGAGCTTCAGGCTATGTAGCCTTTTAGCTCCAAGGGGCAGGAAAGGAAGGAACGGATGCAAGTCAGCACGGACACTGCAGAGACAGAATCAAGCTTACCTCTTTGCCAGAATGGTCCTTATCAGCCCTTGCGGGGTTGTTTTAACAGCCGGCTGTGAGGAAATGAGCTGGATGGGGAGGCTGTGAATGCAGGTTCCCAAAGGCAGATGTGAAGCGTAGGAGTATAGCCTGTAAACAAGCTCCCTTCCAGAGGGGGTTCCCTGAACCAACAGGACCTGGGCCAGAACTTGCTTTAGGTACAAGCAATTGTCTGGGGCCCTATAATTCGAGTGGCCCAAAAGATGTGACCCATCCAGGCCTCTGTTCCTAACAGCCAAACAGCAGCTTGTGGTGGCTGTGCTGTATTGTGCACCTGAAAACACCAGAAAGGAGATGTCCACAGTGGATATGACATGGGGAGATGGGTAGGACCTTGGTTTCATGGGACTGGGGAGCTGGTGAATGGATGAGGAGCATGGGACGGAGCCTGGTCTACTGAGGGAGTGTATGAAAGGGACAGGGAGGCAGAGCTCACAGCCCTGATTTGGTCAGGTTTAGGTGTGATGTGATCAAGGAGGGGAAATAAAGCTTCTTCATTTGGCTAAACAGTTGTATTTGCTTTTCATGGAATCATAGAATCATTCAGTTTGGAAAAGACCTTCAAGATCATTGAGTCCAACTGTTAACCTAACACTGCCAAGCCAACCACTAAACCATGTCCCTAACTACTACATCTACACATCTTTTAACTACCTCCAGGGATGGTGACTCAACCACTTCCCTGGGCAGCCTGTTTCAATGCTTGAAACCCTTTCAGTGAAGAAGTTTTTTCTAATATCCAATCTAAACCTTCTCTGGTGCAACTTGAGGCCATTTCTACTTGTTCTATCGCTTGTTACTCGGGAGAAGAGACCGACCCCCACCTCACCACAACCTCCTTTCAAGTAGCTGTAGAGAGTGATAAGGTCTTCCTCATAGACCAGCACAAGGTCTGTTCTATAGAACAAAGACTTGTTCTCTAGACCCTTCACCAGCTTTGTTGCCCTTCTTTGGACACGCTGTAGGACCTCAGTCTCCGTCTTGTAGTGAGGAGCCCAAAACTGAACACAGTTGAGAGTATCCACTTCTAAATCTTGCTTGGGATCCTAGTTGTCTTAGCCTGGCTCCTTCCTGAGGTGTGTATAGTGGAGAAGGGACACCAGGTGAGACAGAGCTGTGTAGGAGCAGTGTAAAAAAGAACCTCCCACAGAACTGGACAACAATAGGAAAAAAGCTAGAAATTCAGAGCTAGAGGGGGCAGAGCTGCAGCTTTGTCTTCAAAAGCAACAGTGTGCACTAGTCCAGACAGCTGGGAAAGGGCAAAGTAGTCACCTGATCCAAGGAAGGAGATAGTAAGCAGCCTGACATATATGCAGAAAAAATTTCTAGGCGGAAAAAAAAAAAAAAAGACCCAGACATATGGTAATACTAGAAGCACGGATGTACAGATCCAACCACTTGACTCTCACAGTCCAACTACTGTGGCCATAACATCATGAAGCACAGTCCAATTTAGGATAGACACTTGTCAACTCTGGGCAGAGAGCTCTCATTGCACTCAGAGGATACACCTATGCTGGTAAAGAAATGAGCCAGCACTCGTTCTCTGGCCCAGAAGCCATCTGCCCCACCAGGGCATATATCCACATAGCTGGAATGTGAAACAGTCTGCTTGCTTCCAAATTGCGCAGTTGGAAGGATTCCTGGCTTGTGATAGTGCCTGAACAATACCCAGGAATTGTTTTGGAAATTATTAGTTAACCTGGGCCAAAACCATGCTAGAGACTGAGCTAAAAAATTAACAGCATAGGTGGTATTAGAACAATGTTTGGCCCATCTCCTGGTCTTGTTGAGTTCCTAGTATAAAGACTGTAAATGCTGACAGTTCCAGCAACTGCTGACGGAAGTTGTAGATGATGGCAGACCCCACAGACGTGGGGTGGTCTCTTCTTTTGTGGGCTTATTAGGTGTGTTGTTACCTGATACTTTAGGACAAAACCTTTGCTTTTTGTACAGTGATTTGCAAATCCACACCATTTCCCGCAGAGCAATGTAACATAAGTCCTCCCTTAGCTCTCCCACCACCTATCAGAGATATGCCCATGCTACAAATGTCTGTCTGCCAAGCATAAATCAACTGCCATGCTTTCCTCTCCTCCTTTTCCTTTCTTCAGAGAAGTAACCTGGGCTTAATTCCCAAATTTCACTCATTTATGTGTCCAAGAGCTGCCCTATGTGTGATTTCTGATGCCCATAAGATTGATCCTCACAGGTCAGTGATGGAATCCTGGGACAAGCAACTGTGAAACAGAACCTCAAGATAAGGAAGAGGATTCAATTTAATTTAAAATTGCCATCCAGATTTTTTTCTAAACAGTTGGAAAAAAAAAATATGTCTTTTCAACAGCAATATATTTTGGGGTTTTTCTGAGGGCAAATGGGAAGTTATTTCAATGGAATGATTTGTCCAACTCTGATTGGAAAAAAAACCTATTAGGAGATTCTGAGACCTCATGTGCTCTAGTTATTGGAAACAGTGACTCATGAATTTACAGAATCACAGACTCACTGAATGGCAGGGGTTGGAAGGGACCTCTGGAGGTCATCCTGTCCAACCCCCTGCTCCAGCAGGCACACCCAGAGCAGGGGGCACAGCACCGCGTCCAGGCGGGGTTTGAATGTCTCCAGGGAAGGAGACCCCACAGCCTCTCTGGGCAGCCTCTTCCACTGCTCCGGCACCCTCACAGGAAAGGGGTTTTTTCTTATGTTCAGGTGGAACTTCCCGTGTTCCAGTTTGTGCCCGTTGCCCCTTGTCCTGTCGTTGGGCACCACTGAAAAGAGTCCAGCCCCATCCTCTTGACACCAGCCCTTCAGATATTTATAAGCATTGATGAGATCCCCCCTCAGTCTTCTCTTCTCCAGGCTGAACAAACCCAGATTTCCTTGATTGCCACAGAATTGTCATGTACTAGCTTTGGATATTAGAAAAATTGCCCATCTAAGGTATTTCTGGAGCTGTTCCTGTATTGAAAAGCTTTATTTGCACATTCAGAGTATATTAGCTTTATAACAGAGGAAAGAAAAAGCTGCTGAGACTCTTACTTTGATGTGAAAGAGATGATGGACACAGTGGAGCTTGAATAAACTGCTGTTTTTCCCATCCCTGCACACAGATCTCAGCAGAGTTTCTGGGTGCCAGCCTCAGGCACAATCCCCCAGGCAACAAAGTCAGATAATTGCATGGCATTCAGTGAAGATATGGGAAGATGGCTTATATTTTGGTTTACCAGCATTCAAGCGGCATGGTGCAATGCACAAGAAAGATCTGTAGAAAGAAGACACTTAGAAACTGCTCTGCTGGGATATTTACCATGCCACTGAGACGAACCACTGAGTTGAAATGAGGGGTTACATCGGGCTGGCAGCTGATCACTAGCGGGGTTCCGCAGGGATCCATCCTGGGGGCAGCACTCTTTAATCTCTTTATAAATGACTTGGATGCAGGACTGGAAGGAATACTAATTAAGTTTGCTGATGACACAAAATTGGGAGGAGCTGTTGGCACTCTCGGGTCAGAGAGGCCCTGCAGAGAGATCTGGATCTGGACAGACTGGAGAGCTGGGCAATCACCAACCGTATGGAGTTTAACAAGGGCAGGTGCCGGATTTTGCCCCTGGGGCACGGCAGCCCTGGCTGTACAGACAGCCTGGGGAGCGAGAGGCTGGGGAGCAGCTCTGCAGAGAGGGACCTGGGGGCTCTGCTCCACGGCAGGTTGAACATGAGCCTGCAGCGTGCCCTGGCAGCCAAGAGGGCCAGCCGTGCCCTGGGGTGCATCGAGCGCTGCATCGCAGCCGGCCGAGGGAGGGGATCGTCCCGCTCTGCTCTGCGCTGGGGCGGCCTCACCTCGAGCGCTGGGGGCAGTTTTGGGCACCGCAGGACATCAAGGGTATAAAGCTGCTGCTGGAGAGTGTCCTGAGGAGGGCCATGAAGGTGGGGAAGGGTTTAGAGGGGAAGGCGTACGAGGAGCGGCTGAAGTCACTGGGTTTGTCCAGCCTGGAGAAGAGGAGGCTGAGGGCAGAGCTCGTGGTGGTCTGCAGCTTCCTCCCAAGGGGAGGAGGAGGAGGGGCAGGGCTGGTCTCTTCTCTCTGGTGACCAGCGACAGGACCCGAGGGAATGGCAGGAAGATGTGCTGGGGAGGGTTAGGTTGGGTATTAGGAGAAGGTTCTTCCCCCAGAGGGTGGTGGAGCACTGAACAGGCTCCCCAGGGAGGCATCACGGCACCAAGGCTGGCGATAGTCAAGAAGCACCTGGACAAGCCCCTCAGAGCCATGGTGTGAATTTGGGGCTGTCCTGTGCAGGGACAGGAGTTGACTCGATGATCCTTGTGGGTCCCTCCCAACTCAGGACATTCCGTGATTGTATGAACCAGGTCCATTGCCTTGGAGTTGCAAAGACTGTGCATTGCCAAAGTTTGGTTTTATGCCTAACTTTTGGGAGATCATCAGAATGGTGCAGAAGGTGGGCCACATTTCACTCTTCTCATTTCTAGAGATATGAAACAATGGGGCAGGTAATAACCTGTTACCAAGGAAGTTAAATATGGGCTGCATAACTTGGAGAAAAAGAAGTAAATTTGCCAGAAATCATAACCAGGGGACTAGTGAATGGAGGACTTTGGATTGGTGGCACATCTGACTTAATATCCACCTATCACAGGTGACCTTTATATACATTTCCAGGTAAATCTCATTAAACAGGGCTACCTAGAAAAAAGATATATAAAACCATTGAATTTTCCGTGAATGTATGTTCTTACCTAATTCTGGTGCATATGAAACCTAGATGTTAATTAAAGATGAAACATTAGCTCAAGGACTGAATAGAAGCCAAGGCTGAACATGGTGGAACTATGCTGGAATAAAAGGTGGACTTTTCTCTCCTTAGGAGCTTCAGACCTGACTTAAAAAAGAAGACCAATAATCTCTGAGACAACTAACCTGAGCACTTCAGCTGGTGCATGAGAGCTCCTGCATTTCCCAAAGACAATAGGTTCAACCTCAGGTTACTAGACCAAGCTTTCAAAAGGTGAACTTCAGATTTCCTTCAAGAACCCACTGTCCTGCTGCTCACTGTAAAAGTCTCAGTGTGACTTTGTTGTCCAATATAAGCTGTAACTGATGTCCTACATTTCCAAAACAGCTTTCCTTTTTTTGCAAGCATGGAAGTGATTTGAGGGACACATTCCTCATGGAAAATCCTCAAAGGGAAGCAGTTTCTTGTCCACAGAAAGGGGGTAAGTACAAGTATGTGATCTGAGCCTTTCAGACAGCAATCATTCTCCTCTGCAGGCTTGAAAAACTCAACCAAGCACAGGAACTGGCAATAAGAAAGGACATGCAACTTATGTAAGTGCTGACCTGCTGTCTGTTGGGATTTTACTCATAAAATAAACTGTAAATTTACAGTAGGATTTAGGACTAATGACTTAGGCATCTAATGACTTAGTCATTGAATTTGAACCTCTGAGAAAAAAAAAAGAATGCTTGAAAAATATTCTGTTTCATTTCAGGCTAACATGTTCATTGAGTGGGGATCCAACGACCTTTTTAACTACGTACGTATCAGAAAGCCACCTAGCCTGTATAATCTGAAAAATACCCACCAGCAGAAATGAGACCTCCAAAACACAGTTCTGGCAAAACAGCCATATCACATCTGATCCAATAATACAGTTTAATTCTTTCAACAACTTCTTAGCTAGTTTGCCAAATCAGATTGTCCCACTGGCCAAAAAAAATCTCAGAAGGCTGCCAAACCTTTTCAGACAAATTCCCCAAACTGAATATTTTATCCTGTTATGTACTGGAAAGAGACAAACAGAAAGAAGAGTCCATTTTGTCCTGCTTACTGAGAATATACGCAACAGTTCAATCTGAGGACTTTAAGAGAAGCATTTCAGTGGCGCAGGAAGCTAATGGTTAAGAGGGACTAGGGAAGATTTGGAGAAAATTAAATCCCTATTTTATTTGGTTCTTTTACTTTAGTTCAACTTAAAACACACTTTTCCAAACACTGTTTCAACATTCACACATTTGTGAATAAGAAAGGAGTGACTGGATGCAACTCCTTTGTTGTAAAAGAGTGGAAAAAATGGAAAACGATTGGCAAGGGCTTAATGAATGCTGAAACACAGAAAAAATTACTGTGAATATCTGAGAAGGTTGGTATGTCCTACACTCCATTTGGAGTCAGTGGTGAAGGTCAAAGTGGTCCAGACAGAGGTGAGGAGACGCATCAGAGAAGTGGAAATAATGGCCTGCATAAAAAAAATGAAACAAAGTTTTACTATAGAGAATGCCAAGGAAAAGCCTGGAAATAGTTTTCAAAAACCTCAAAGATCACTAACTAGATCAAAGAAATATTTTGTTTTCCTGGTTCACTATGGACAGAAAAAGTGAAAATGAACTTAATTATAGAAATAGACATTTAGGTCAGGTAGAAGAACAGACTCCAAATGATGAGAGTAATGAAGTATTGAAATCTCCCTTATTTTAGGATTTTAAGAACAGGCTAGATGCAAATCATGGTTGGTTTAGGTGAAGCAGTTTCAATATTGGGGCTGTGACATGGAACTAGACAATGTCTTGAGTAGAAAGGTGGTGGTTTTGCACACAGAAGAAGTGCCAGATTTCCAGTTCAGACTAGAAGTCATGAAACTTGTTTAAATAATTTCAAAAAATATGGATTTGGGAATGCCCTTTTTTCCTAGGACTTTCTTACTCCATTATTTCCAGGTCTTGTTCTTCCAACACAAAGAAAATGGAAAATAAAAAAAGCTCCAAAATTTGACTTAAAATCTACCCATCGTCTTCTTTGGGGTGAAAAATAATGTATTCTTTATGAAAGTGATCCGTCCTTCCAAAATTTAAGTAGTTTTTAAAATATCTGAAGCACATTAGAATAAGGTAGTGAAATGGTTAGAGGGTTAGCTCAAATCTTGGGATCAAGACACTGTTCTGTCACATGCTTCATGTTTGGCCTTAAACAATTAATTTCTCCCTACTGTGTTGTGACCACTGGCTCTGTATAGGGGGAAGAAAGAGCTCTGCCCTGTTTGATGAGTCTGTTTTGAGGAACAATGCATGACAACTCAGGTATGCAGTCCTGTTGGCAATCAGAGCAGATAAACCCTCTGAAGTCTGGTTAAAACTAAAGGGGTGGTAACTGATTCTGGCAGCTGGGAATTTGTTTACACAGTGATTTCAGACAGCTTCCAGGCCAGCTTGGGAGCCGGGGAAAATTCACAGTGTAGACAAGACTTTATTGTCCTTTTTTTTTTTCCTAAAAATAACTCACATTCTCCAGCTTCCCAGAAGTCATTTTGCCTTTATAGCCATAAATATTTTGTTCTTGCTGAATCATTTCCCAGCCCTCTTCATTGCCACCTGTTAGAGGCTGGTTTCAGATGCCCCATGTTGCCAAAGCAAAGAGCTCAAAAAACATGAGTCAGAACTCAACACCCCATGAGCCTGACTTATAACCAAGAGGTATCTTCAAAAACATAAGTGTAAATGTGCTTATGCATGTATATCCTGGGTACACACTTTTTTACATCTGTGTTTTGGACTCCCCCTGACAAGGGTAAGAGTCTTCCTTCCTGGAACAGCTTTTCCCAGGGTGTCCCCTAGGGAGACAGAAGGAGTCCTCAATCCTTTGAAAGCTCCCAGACAGGCTTCTTCAGAACTGCTGTTCCCTCCATGCTCATACTTCACCCAGCCTAGCCGCCTCATCACTCCGCTCCCTCAACCACGGTCACTGCTCAAGCATGGTATCATCCTTGAGGTAGGTGCAGAATGTCTGAGGATATAAGACACTTCAGGCTCTCGGCGTGGTTGTATTGGCAGCAAGTGAGCTCCAGAAGTTCTTCCTCTAGAGTCCTGAAGAGCTGTATTTGTTCTGAGTGACACACTCTGCTAAATAAGAAAAACCAAACCCAATCATCTAGCCAAGCAACTCACCCTTACTGTATAAAACACTTGGAACTTCTAAAAGAATAAACAAAGAACTTCTCCCCCTTCCAAACTGGTAATACCAAGATTTGTTTACATCTATAGTAATAAGTTAAAGAATATCAAGGAACTTCCCACAGTGCAAGAATTCTGTCATCCATATAGTTAATTACTTTGTCCCTGGCCAATGCCAGTTAGCATCCTTCCAGCTAATGCCTGGGCCTTTTTTGAGGTTTGCACAGGCCAAGGACTATTCCTCATATGCAGCATGAAAATATCCTGTTCCAGGTTGTCACGACCTAAAAGTAGGAGTAGAACAACTCAGCTGCAGGGTTGTAGGCTGCGCTGTGCCAGTTGGCCTCAGGACCATCACAAAGACCCTGACCCATTTTACTTATGGATTCAGAAGTATCTATATCCAGAGTCAGGTTCATACCAAAGAATGTGAATGTAGAACATGGAAGTCTCCTGTCTTGGCTCACTCTCCAACTTCCTTTTTGTTTTACAAGCGTAGATACGACCCATGAAACCATTGGAGCACGTCCAAGGGACAAGCCAGATCCAATATTTATAGGCTCAGCATAATTTAGTGGTTCCCATTCTCTTAATATATGTAGAATGTTTTATTTTATTGCTGTCAGACTTTTGTTCTTCCAAATTAATCATTGATAGTAGACACACACACAACATGGTGATAAATATTTTATAAACATCAGAGACATTGTAGATGTCAGTTAACTGAATTTGCTATCTTGGAAACAGATATTCTGAAGTCTGCTACAAAACAGAGTCATGGAGAAGGACAGTTTTTTGCATAACCTTGAAATTCAAAGCCAAATGTAAAGTGGCAATACTCTAACAGAGTTGAATAGGCACTATCAGAGAATGAAGATCATCTCAATATCAGAGAATAAACCTCTCAAGACCTTTTAGGGAGACACTGCTTATTAAAGCAGCATTGAAGGAAGTTGCCAACTGAATCAAGAAACCTTAGAAGATACCCTTTGCATGTATGCTTTGTGAAACTGTCTGACTCAAGGATAAAATGCTGACAAAATAAAAATGATGAAATACAATGTCACTTGTTAGGTAATTTAACCTCAAGTGGAGATGGGCATCAAAGTGATTGAAAGCTGCTACCAATTCCAGACCATCTGCAGTGGTGTCTATTTACCTCTCCTATCTGCTTTTCACTCCTTTTAAGCTTCTGTATTTTCAGAGGTGGAGGGGATTTTGGTTGTTGTAATTGTTTTTAGGGTTTTTTCTCTTTTTCTTGTTTCTCTTTCAGCAAGATTTTGTAAAAGGCATTTGACATTTCTTAACTGGGAAAATACACAGGTTTCTCAGATGTGAGATTTCATACCAAGGTACACTATGGACAGAGGCTAATGGCAAAAAAGGCAAGTAGGAGCGATCAGAGAAGAGGACTAGGAAAGATCAGCTGTGTTATAAGGTACCTTTAAGTCTCCCACGTGATCTGCCAACATGATGGGGATGCCTTGAACACCTCAGAACCTGTCAAATGGCACTACATGTTCAAGTGTAGTGAAACGAAGAGAGTCCTTGGAGATGATTCCTGTTGCCACTCCAGCCCATACTGAAGTACCCATCTACTGGGTATTTCAAAGACTATTCCTGATTATGGGTACAGACAGGTTCTGGAGTCTGAAATACTGAAGGATGTGGCGTCTAATTTGTTTTGTGGCCCTGCCCAAAGGTACATGGATACCATTCCTGCTCCAAGAACTGGAAATCTTTTTCTAAGCATCCGTGAGCAAGAAGCGTGTGGCTGCACTGTAGATATCTAAAGGCATTTAAGGTTTCTCTGTCCATGTGGTGTCCTACTGCAGAGCAGAGAAGGGTGGCAAGGTCTGGCACTTGCAGCAGGAAACAATGATGAGTAACGCTGCAGAGCCCTGGGATGCTCATCTCGGTGTTACACACTTGGATAGGAACAGTACAGGGAATCCTGAAACTCTGGTCCCTGAGACAGCCTGGAAAGCTGTGAGGAAGAGCCGGGAAATGTAAAATGGGTTCTTAGACCTGAAGGGTTGATGATAAAAGACCCATTGCTAAAGGGTGATGATGTGAGAAAGAAAGAGAGATGGAAGAAAACCTCCACCATCACATTGCCAGGTTGCAGTTCCTACTTATTGATGGCATGGTGATCCAAAGAAGCTTGCTGTTGAGAACTTGCCTTCCTCTAAAACCCCGACCACCTGTTTGGAGAACATGGGACCTTCCCTGCTCTAGAAAGGGCTCAGCGAGGGAACTAATGGACTTACAGACCTTCCTGTGTTCTTCCCTGGATCTGCCTTGCCCTGAGAAGAAAGCAGCCTCAAAGAACCCAGAAATTGTGGGTACTTTATAAACTTTAAACACCACAAAAAGAATCACAATATTTGCTGTGGGGGATGACTTTTAACTCAAGCCTTTGAAGGACGATAAAGACTGAATTATTTTGCAAAAAAAAGAAGCATTGCCTTTTCATTTAAGTGAAACACCAGGCTTTTATATCCAATCTTTAAACATTAAGTGGCCCAGCTGTGTTCTTTAATGTCACCATTCTGCAACCTTAACAAAATGAAAATAGCCATGAATATCATCGACCTCTGGGCACAGATGCATTTCCACATCCTTCATTCCACATCCAGCAGCCTTTCACAGGCCAGAACAAAAAAACTTTCACATGAAAGTCTAGCCATTCATCAGAAAATTATCTCGATAAAAATGGTGAAGCTCAAAATTCTCTCCCCCTCTCTGGTTTTGCTCAATGGCTTCCAGATTGCATCCATTTGATTTACAAAATGAAAGACGTGCTCCCCCCTCCCCTAATTACCAGGGACACAAATTCAGTTTTGGATGAAAACCTTTTGTGTGTGCCTCTTAAGTCCTCCCCAAAAGTTCTGCCATTGGAATTTGGCCAACCATTTTGTTGATGATGCATGAGCTGGAACTGAATGGAGATGATTTTTCCATTAACATCTTTGGCTCTGCAGAACCAACAGGAGTAAAATATTAGTTTTGCTTGCTAAAGAATCCACTATGACTCAAAGACACAATGAAACAGATCTTTGGGGAAAGGGGCTTATGTTCCTAGAGAATCACTTTCCTAATTATAACCATACCAGTTCTCAAAGCTGTATAAAAAAGTCTTACATATCTTATTACAGACAGTCAAGAGTCCAAAGGTTCAGACCTCCAAAAGGCCTTGAAAGTCTTGGAGCAAGCAGCTGAGTATTCTGTCAAAAGATTGTTGGTTTTGTTCGGTTTTCTTTCCTCTACATAAAATATTGATCTTGACTAAAATATAGATAAAAAAAAATAAAAACAATCAGGGTTGGGGCATTGTTTGAATTTTTGTAAGTCCTTGACTCCGTTAAGAGAGGGGAAGGATAGAAGACTGTTTCTCTATTGGAAGACAAGATATATTCTGAACGCATGTTAGCCCGTGAGGACCTAGGTGAGGCTGGAGGCTTAGGGAACTGGAGGCCACCTAGAATGGAGGAACACTTCTGTAGTTGTTGTCTACGACCTTATGCAAAAAGGTTGCTATATTGGGTAGTGCTTAACAGAGAGGCTACCACCACCTTCGTACTCTTCCTTTGGTGTATTTCTGCCTGGGTTCAAAAGGAATTAAAAGACTAAGGTTCTGTATGAAGTTACATTCTGTATGACATTCATATTGCCTGGACATGGAGACCTGCAGTGGAGAAGGTGGTGATACAAGACATCCTTTCTTGACCTGGAGGTAGCAACTTGCCACTTGCTCTTACTCCAGTGCTCATGCTCATGAAAGCTTAATCCCATCACAGATCCATTGGGTAATTAGGAAAAGATGGAAAAGATGTCTCTACATGATTATTCATTTTCAAGGTCCTTTGTGGCAGCTTGGCTGAAACATGATTTCCTCTCCCAGTGGTGGCATGGGGAATGGTCTCACCCTACACTCAAAACCTGGTTTGTGATCACTGCATCTCTGGTTGCATCCCCTTCACTGACTGGCAAGTGGGTCATGCCATTCCAGAAGGTTCAGAGTGCAGTGAAGCACAGATAGATGTTTAGCCACTTAGTGTTTCTAAGTGCATTAGTGGGGTAGAGACGCATCTTTATGTTAATATTTTCAGTGTCCAAAGGTATGACAAGAAATAATCTGAGACATCACTTCTTTCATATGTGACTAGAATGATCGAGAAATGTGCCCCCCATTCGGACACCACCTCCTTACTTTTTGGTTAAAAAAGGCAAATTGCAACTGATCAAAATTATTTTTTGAAAACCATTTAAAAAAGGTTTAAGAATCCAGCAAATTTTCAGCATCCGGCTGAAAAGCAGCAATGACACTTTCCCAGTGAGTTTAGCAGAGCTAATCCAAACAATTTGCTTTTATGTGTGTGCGTGTGCGTGTGCATGCTTTGGCCTTTGGGTCTACTCCAGACTCATTCATCATGCAGTAACCTCACGTAGCAAATAAAAATAAGAATTTGTACCACAGCAACATCTAGGAGCCTCCAAGAGGATCTGGGCCCCATGACGCTGTGTTGCATTAACATTTAGTAACAACTGGCTTCTGCTCTGAGTAACTACAAATCTAATTAGGGTGGCAAAAATAAAAAACAAATAGGCAGACAGGAAACATCTTCACTTTCAATTGCCCATCTGTAGGGCTTGGGTCTGTGTTCAGAGATGAGTGGTGGACAGGGCAGAGAAATCCCACCCCTGCTCTCCACCCTGATAACTTTGCTGTTGGCTATGTTGGAAGTGCCCAAACATTTTTGAAAAAGCTGAATTTAAGGTACGTTTTGGGCTGCATTAACATGCAATATGTTCAGCACCAGCAGAATTCAAACTTTTCCCCCAGGTGGAGGCTGTCCTCCTCAAAAGCTGTGTCTATGGACCTGAGACAGTCTTGAGGGTTTACGAAGTGGATGTGTGACAAGGCTGGTCTTAAGAGTGGACTCTTATTTGTGTTCCACTGACAGTATAAACATAACCAGTGCAACATTTTGGCACTGTCTAACAGCTGGCTTGCCTGTAAGAATACCTCTATCAGCCATTGACATTTTTCAAACTATTTCGTATTGGACTATCAGCAAATTCCCTCACATGGAAACCTGAAGAAGCTCGAGGGTAAAAGCACTGTTGCAAGTAATATGGACATTAATGCAACACAGAATCTGGTGGTTGGAAATACACCTGAGTTTTTTCCCAAAATTTTCAATCAACTGTCTGCCCAATGCACACACAAGGAAAGAGTTTACAATGGGAATAGGAAACAAAAAAGGTTTATCCAAGCACCTTATATAAAGTTGGTGGATGGGATATTTAGGGCAGGTCATGTTTCAGTTAAAGAACTTGTGAATTTGCCTTGATTTCCATAGGGGAAAAAAAAAAAAAGAAAACCAGCAGTACGGTTCTCTCTCTCTCTCTGTTAATTGTATAGAAAACCTCAGGCATCAGAGTTTAGACAAGATTCCTAATTCTTAGATAGCTACAGTAACATGAAATAACCCCAGTTTATTACTCAGTAGCCACGGAGCTTTTTCATGACCTCTGTATTTAGGACATTTAGGACTGAGGACAAGGACAAGAAGTTCTTTAGTCCTAGAGCTTAGATTAAATAAGAAGCTGGCCACGTTTACTCCTGCCCCAAGTAGGTAAGGCTGTTATAGTCAACTAAGAAAATCTAGGAGTGGGTCCTGAGGGTCATGTTTTTTGTTTCAGCTGGTCTGTGTCTATATTGGTGTGTTAGGCTGGGGAACAATCTTGCAGTCCTGCTCCTCCTGATGGTCTTCATTGGCTCTTATCTGGAGCAAGTCAATGTGCTGACCAAACCCAGATATAGAGAGTGACGGAGATCATTTCACAGCTAAACCTACAAGACATGTGGGCCAAACTGGCTCACTAGCTTGAAACACTTTGAGAATTTAGGGCTGAGCAGTTACTGTTAGTCATACTGAAGTAGCAAGAGCCCAAGACAAGACATATCTAGGGTGGATGATGCCCTAGCTCTCTTATACAGAGTTCTCTCACTTTCTTGTGAAACAGTTTCTGCAGTTTATTGTTAGAGATGGGTCACCAGAGTAATTTAGACTGTAAGTCTAATGCAGCCCTCTGTGTGCTGTATCCATAGTCTCTTGCCATTTTGCATGGGGAATGTAAGCTAGCAGCCCTTGCACTACAGAAGCTGCAGAGTTCCAGAGGAAATCAGGGTAAAGTGTGTGTGTGTGCATTTATTTTCAGTAGAGATGGTGACCCAAAGGCAGGTGTGCAGCTTGGAACTACTCTCTTCATTCAATGTCTCTTGGGCTTCAAGTCTCTTTTCAGAGCCCCAGCTGAACTGGAAAGCTGTTAATGATACCTCTTTGGTTCAGGCTTGCAGACCTGTCTCCATCATCATCATTCCCAGATCTTAGCTTTATTATTCATGTAGTGCATTTTGGTTAGTAAATTCCTTAATCTTTAATGCATTTGCTTCAGTGCCAGCTAACCCCATGGCCACTTGCCCCCAGCAGCTTCAGAGTCATGCAGTAGGAAGTTCACTTTACTTACTTTAATGCCCCTTTTTCTGAATTAATAAATCCTTTGGAGATATATGAACTCTGACAGCACTGTTAATGTGACTGTGAGTGAAGTATGCTCTGTATAATGCTACTTACTTCAGTCAAATTGCTCTTGAGTTTCTTTTCTCTTATTAAATCAGAATATTTTACAGGGCAAGAGAAATTTTTAATTTTTTTTTTTTGTTTTTAAATAGACCAAGGCACAGAGATAAGTGATCTTGGAGTTTATATTGAGTTCTCTGTACATCAACTCAGTGCTCAAGGAGATAATAAATACTAGCAATGACTATAAAAACATTGAGCCAAAGAGATGACAGCAGAAATATCTCGGTGTTGGAGGAAGACAAAAACATCACACAGCTAAATAGTGCACCCACATCTTGAATGCTTCTGGCAATTTTGGTTCTCCTCTCCTCAACCCAGGGAAGGACACACTGGGATCAGAAAAGGTTCAGAGAAGGGTGACAGAGATAATCAAATGGCCACATCAGAAAAGAGGCCCCCTGCTCTTCAGATTGTTAAATAGCAAAATAGGTCTGTAAATTCCTGACGGATGATGAGGTGGGAGAAAGTGAATAGGAACCTCTACCAATTTAATGGAGCACCCAGTGAATTTTTGGAGTAATGCACTTCAAAAATTAATGAGAGGAAGCCTTTTTCTGCCAAGCTCATATCCTGTAACTCATTGTCACAGAAAGCTGTGGAGTCCAAATATATAGATAGGCTCATAAAATAAAGATAAAACCATGGAGGATCCTTCTCGTGGGATTATTAAATTCAAGGGTCTGGATTCAACTTCCAGCTCAGGAAGCTTCTGAGCTGTGTAGTGTCAGATCCTGGGAGGTTATCCCAGACACAGCATCACTCTCTACATTCCACGTTTCTTCCGCTCTTTCCCTATGAGTTGCCTTTAAGGACAGGCTATACAGATTCTTGGCTTGGCTGAGCATAACCACCAATAGGAAATGTAGAAACAGACTTGTTCTCATAACTAACAGTTCTACTTCTGGTGTCTTCAGGGCTCCAGCAATAAAGTAGCTGTTCGTCTGCCAGCCAAAACATGATAGACCCAATCACTTGGGTCTTAACCTATGATGTTCAGATCTTCCTGCTTGAGTGCGTCCTATTTCTCTTCCAGCTGCCACTGTTATGAGAAGGATCTTCCTCAAAGTACTGATTCAGGTGCTTTTCCATTTGCGGCATAAGGAACTGTATTGTAATGAAATATCTAAGGCAAAATAACAGAACTCTTTCAATTCACAGATGTCCCCTTAGGAGTGAGTGCACAAGGCTGATGAGGTTTCTTTGGGGTCTAAACTCACAACTCACAAAGGCAATGAACTCATCTGGGCACTGAGCACCGAGAATTGTTCTTTATATTTTCTGTGAGATAAATTAAGGTTGAAAGGATAAATCCCTGAAAAAATATCCCTAAGAACTTTCTTAAATTTATGCAATTCTGAGTGTTTTACTTTAAATTGAAACAAAGGTGAAAAAAACTAATTATACCTTTTAGCTTGATTTACATTATTTGTGCCATTCTATGCAATATGTATTCATGTACTCTAGTGTTTTGTGCAACCATTTTCAAAGCACTTGAACAGGTAGGTCTCTCAATTATGGTCAATTATCATGAAAAGGCTGTTCACTGTTCAAGAATCTGTGCTACTAGCCAGACTGCAAGAGGTTTAAAATATTTGAGCCGTTGAGTCTCTCACTTTGGAGACCTGTCCCTTATTCCACAGCCTTCCACCCATTGTTGAAACCCACCAGGTAGTAAACGGTCTATAAGTTAAAAAAGCCTTCTTTTCCGTTGGAATAGGGCACCCTGAATTTCCTTGAACTGCTGCATTTTAAGAACTCCATGTGCAACACCCACGCAGAGGATGATGTAGGATAACTCATTCCTACTCATTCCTCTGAAGCTGCATGTTCAGTTTTGGGAAGTGGAAAATGAGCATTAGGAGGTGACATAGAAAAAGACAGTCCTATTTTGTGAACAGACTTTGTTTTTTTCAAATTTGCTTAGAGGCCTTCCTCTATATTTTGCTAATGTGTTGTATAAATCTAGGCTTGGATCTTAGGGCTTCCCTGCAGCAATCTAATTTTCATGGGGATACCTGTGATAGAGTCTTCATAATTTGAAAGCCTGGAGGTCATTCCAAAATTGATGAGAGCAATGAACGGAGAACCTGAGGACTGACACAAGTTGCTAGGCAAAGTGGTTTGACTGAGTTCAAATGAAATGCCCATTTTGACTTTCTGGCTTCAAAAATGAGGAATCATCTTCACTAAAAATGTATCCCATTACCATTCCACTGATGGCTGGAAATCTTCTTCTCTCTCGCTCACCTGGCAGCTGCTTAAAATGTTCAAATAAATTTATGACCCACATCAATGTTTGGCAAGTCCACTTTTATTTCAGAAGATTAAATAAATCATTTTTTTCCCTCTTCAATCCTTTTCATTCTTAAGTCCTCTGTGCAATGAGAGTATTAATGCTTTGGCCCTTTTTAACCAACTTCTGCTACAGCTTGACAAGTCTTTATCTTTTTTTAGTATTTAACATCATCATCAATGACATAGACAGTGTAATCAAGTGCACCCTCAGCAAGTTTGCAGATGACACCAAGCTGAGCCATGCAGCTGACGCACTAGAAGGATGGGATGTCATCCAAAGAGACCTGGACAAGCTGGAGAGATGGGCCAGTGAGAACCTCATGAGGATCAACAAGGCCAAGGGCAAGGTCCTGCACTTGGGTCGGAGAAAACCCTGATATCAATACAGGCTGGGAATGAATCACACAAACATTAAGGTTGGAAAGGACCTTTAGGATCATCAAGTCCAACCGCCAACCCAACACTACCATGTCACCTAAACCATGCCCTGAACTGCCATGTCTTCACATTTTTTGAACTCCTCCAGGGATGGTGACTCCACCACCTCTCTGGGCAGCCTGTGCCAGTGCCTGACCACTCTTTCAGTGGAGATATTTTTCCTAATATCCAATCTAAACCTCCCCTGGTGCAGCTTGAGGCCATTTTCTCTCGTCCCATCACTGTGACTTGGGAGAAGAGACCAACCCCCACCTCACCACAACCTCCTTTCAGG
>WEKW01027156.1:334019-361060 GCA_013389905.1 Sula dactylatra
CTGGGAGCCTCAGCACGGGACGGACACGGACCTGTTGGAGCGGGGGCAGAGGGGCCACAGAAATGATCCGAGGGCTGGAGCAGCTCTGCTACGAGGGCAGGCTGAGAGAGCTGGGGTTGTTCAGCCTGGAGAAGAGAAGGCTGCGGGAGACTTTATTGTGTCCTTCCAGTACTTAAAGGGGGACTATAGGAAGGGTGGGGGCAGTCTCTTTAGCAAGGCCTGTTGTGACAGGACAAGGGGGAATGGTTTTAAACTAAAGGAGGGGAGATTTAGACTGGATATAAGGAAAAAATTTTCACAGTGAGGGTGGTGGGGCACTGGCCCAGGTTGCCCAAAGAGGTGGGAGATGCCCCATCCCTGGAAACATTCAAGGTCAGGCTGGACGGGGCTCTGAGCAACCTGGTCTAGTTGAAGATGTCCCTGCTCACTGCAGGGGGTTGGACTAGATGACCTCTAAAGGTCCCTTCCAAACTAAACCATTCTGTGATTCTATGATTCTAAGTCAGATGTCTGAAACTAATGAAGTTTGCCTTGGCTAGTGGTAGTCAGCTAAGTGCCAGAAATCTAACTGTAGGCAAGTCACTTGAGGCTCCCTCTACAATCAGGTTCAGAAAGCTGATCCTTTCCAAGGTCAGGTAGGTGTCTAAAAAAAGTAAGATAAATCATCCACTTATTTTCAAATAGAGAAACACTAATTTAGTGTTTGTGGAATGCCAACCTTATACCTACTTGTACAACCCAGTGAGGGAGAGAGTCTGGGCTTATATCAAACCTTTGTTCTTCACATTGGAGGGTTATTTCTAATGTACATACTCTCCCCAGTAAGATATGCAGCACAGTCCTTCAAGCAGCTCTGGACTGCTAAGTGGGACTGTGTGTGAAGCTGTGTGTGTGTAGGGCAGAGATGTCTCAGGCTGCCTCTTCCACCCTGAAAAGACACTGTGTGAGTTGCTTTTATGGATATGTCTAGACAGAGCTGTGAAAGGTGATGCTGCAGTACCTGCTAACAGCAGTTTTCTAACCAGCACTGGTGGCAACAAGTGAGCCACTGGCCATCACTCAAGGTCTGCTCTTGAGTGTAGTGCTCCTCAGCAGCTCTGAGTCCTCCTGGAGACTGGGAGCCTTTCCAGCCACCTGCTGCTACCTCACTCTCGTTCCTCCTGTTCTCTGCATCGCACCAAGGCCACTATGTCAATGCCTTATCCCATCTCTGTTTTACTCTGAGAGTACAACCAGAGAGGAACTGCTTTCTCAGAGGTGCTTTGCAGCCTTCATCATTTCCCAGGACATATAAAAAAATTTGTCTGTTTGGTCTACAGATAACAGATTTCGTAGTAAAGGCTGATATGTTGTATTATACCAGCTGATGCAGCTGGAAATAACAAAGGAGATTCAAGAGACTCAACCTCTCCTTCAGGCCTGAAACAGAAGCAACCAGCTTCATAAGTAAAATCTGTCTTGTTCATATCTTTAAACCATCACAGCTGCAAGATAGTAGTGTATACACACGCTGATCCAAAGTCTGGAAGGGGCAAGGGAAAGATTGCCATTGGCTTTAGTAGCTTTTAAGTCATCCCAAGGATGCTCTGTGCTGAGATACTAACACAAGGCTGGAGTTGAATGGCATTTGTTCTGGGGAGGCTAGTGAGATGTATTGATACTTATTTAATAGATGTTCAGAGTTTTCTATGAGGTCCTCAGATGAAAAATTATATAAAAGCTTAAAGCTGTTTCATTAATGAGCCACTTTATCTCACTTCTGATACTCATCTGTTGCTTGTTCAATAAAAAGAACACCAGTATCTAAAAGGTTTCAAAAAGGCAGTGCGTGTAATTGCCGTTTTGCTTGTTTGAAGGCATTGAATGAATGTGGTCTGAAAGCTGTTAAACCTTGGGAAGATTATTCTGCCAGGCAAGACTTAGACTTTAAGCTTTTAAGTTTGCTTTTTCAAATGTCTTAAGTGAAACATCTGTCTTTTTTTCTGAATGCCTCTCTTATCTTTGCTTCCCAGAATAATTCTTTGCAATAAAAACCAGATAGAATTCCAGAAAATCTGTGAAAAATAGCCACGATACATCTGTTGGTGTCTCTGTGATTCAGGGACACACTCTTGGCTGTGGAAAGAGGAAAGCAGGTACAGACCTGAAACCCCAAATGGTCCTCACATCTCACAATCATGAGAAGACAATTTGAGGCTATTGTGGAAGAAGGCAAGTCTAACAACCACTTTAAGCATCTAAATGTACACAGGTATATCCTGTTTCTGGCAAATTTTTATGCACCTCATGTTCTGCTCTGTGCTTGTTTATGAACTCTACAGTCTTGGCTGAACTGACACAGATAAATGACTCTTTCTCAACAAAGTAATGAGATTCAAAAACTAGAGGAGTTCATGCTCGGAGACCCTATTCACTCTGGGAGAAGTCAGAGGGTGTGGAGGTCAGATCAAAACAGGCAGAAGAGGAGGCCCTGTCCTCTTGTTCTTTAACAGCTTCCAGATGAAAGCACTTCCCGGTGTGGGGAATCCTGAAATCTAGGCTTTGTCAAATCTACCTCTTAACAAACAGGAGAGAAAATGTTCTGATCAAGGGGACCCTTTGTCCTTCCTTTTGAATCTTCTCTTACAAATAGCAATAGAACAATGACAGAGAGAAATTAGGAAGCATTTGTAGCTCGACAAAGGTTGATGGGTGATCCCTGCTGGGATATTTTCAGAGATTTTGGGTCTAAGAGTTGTCTATCCAAAACATAGGTGTAGTTCTAGGTCAATTTGTGCTTTTGTCTTTGTAAGTTATGAGCTGAATACCCACCACAGAACATGCTCCACCAACCATTAGGCGTAATTATTAGTGTAAGCATACCAGCAGTGCCAATAAAATTGGGCCTAGAGTTTAATACGTGAAACACCATACAAATTGCTGAGAAGTTACTTACAGGGGCAGCCTTGATTTTATTAATTCACTGGAGACATTTCAGTTAATGCACAGCACACGAGGTGCTTCAAATGAATCTCATAATCTCATTACATACCCATGCACAGCATCTGTCGGATATCCATTACCCTGCAGCTCTAACGCAAAGTGGGTTCATTTAAAAAAGTGATTAAATCATAAAAGACAAGAGCTACCCAGGATTGGCAACACAAAGGAGAATGAGTACATTTTCTTTTGCACAAGGAGTCAGTAACAACATGGGTCTAATAAGAAAGGGAGCTAGAGAAATTAATAGAGTCCATAAATTTAAAGGACAGGAAGGTGATGCATTAGGAACTTTTTGTGTCTGAGCAGTAGAAAATGTCTGCCAGCACCAGGTCATCTAGAGAGAAAATGAAGTGGAGTCTCTGGATGGTGTGGCAATCACAAGCAGTGTTGGCAGCTCAAGAGAGCTGCATTTTCCTATAGGCACAAATGGTTTTATTCGTTTGCCTGAACATCAGTGGTTTGTACCCTCCCTGACCAGAAACCAGTGATCAGGAGGGATCCTCCAGGGCAATTCCAACGGATTTAGACGCCTTCAAATAAACAATCAGAACTTTTCCCAGATCATCATCAATTCTAATGGCAGATTAATTACTCAAAACACATTTAATCATATAAATTAGATGTGCTAATTTACCTGTTGATTCCCATCCTTCATTTCTCTGTGCTGCAGAATAAGATCCCATAATCATATATTGTCTGGGTGTAAGTTTTAAGCAATTCTCAGAGACAGTAATATTTTCTTCCAAAGCTGCTAGATATAAACCTCCAGTTAAAGAGAAGTTACATCTTAAAAATTAATAAAAGATATGACTTGAGTGGCACAAGAAATGTTCTATGATCACCTAAAACTCCAAGGAGCTTATACTCTCTTCCCAATCTGTAACAGCAAATATATTATTTTCCTCCAACCCTTATACTTTTATATTGTAAACAGTTTTAGGATTTGATTGATTGCACTATGGGCTAAAAATGAGATCTCGTAGTCTTAAAGGAAAAAAAAGAATTATAAGTAACCTTTTCTTGAAACCTGAGAAAGCTGGAGAGAAAATTAAGCCTTGTTCTTTGGGATATAGAGATGAGATGTTTCCCTCACTAAGAAGAATCACCTTTTGCTCATTTAAAGACAATTATCATGGAAGAGGCTAAAATTGCAGGTAAAATAATTTCAGTTTTTAGATGAAACTTCTTAATTGTTGGAGCAGAGGAGCCCTAGGATAAAGACCAAGGAATGATGTGGGATTCCTGGGACTGGATGTTTCTCAGATCAGTTAACACTAGTAGTGATTTAGCTAACTGCCTCTGGAGGTGTGCACTCTTATATTTTCAGGGTTGTATCTCTACACTGAGCAACCCCAATTCCTGCTGCCCTTCCCCATAGGTTGTGCTTTCAGATGTGTTAATAATTTTTCCTGCTGCTCCATCGCTTTTGGCTCCACATCTGGGGCAATACCCAAAGCTGAGCAGAGTTAAAGGGCCCTGGAATGGGTCTTGCAGACGCTGCTTTTGCCTGAAGTCTATCTCAGTGCAATGTTGGATTTTGTGGCATCCGTGACATTGCAGATACATGTGGAGCCTTTAACCCATCCTGCGCTTGTACAGGTGCAAAATCCCTGCAAAAATACAGAACTTGGTGTTTCCACAGAAAGGGAGGAAAGAATGTGGCAGAGAGGAAAGAAGTCTGTCCTAAACTGCCATTGCCACTAGCCTAAAATTCTATTCTTCCCTGTAAGCACAGCCTCTCTCAAACTCAGATAACAACATTGCGATCAGTTGCTTGTTTTTCTTGTTACCAAAAAAATTGACTAACCGCAAATTTCAAAAACTCCTAACAAAACTTGCAGCTGTCAGCGTTTCTTTTCTGACGAATGTCAAACTTCTTCCTTGTTTTAATGAATAATCCTGGGAAACGGAATAGTAGGTTGGTGTTGCAAGGTTTTGCAGTAATAGCAGGTGGCAGTACAAAGCCAGTGGCTGGGTGTGAAGTGTGAATGAGAAGCAGCTTTCAGCAGCACAGGTGTAATAATCCAAAGGGAAGACTTTTGACATCATTACAGTGACAAAAATAGCAAACTTAAGGGAAAAAAAAATCCAGCCACCAAAACTCTGCTTATTTTGTTTAGAGTTATAGATGTATAATTAAATTGTGCATCAGGATATTCTTATGGACCTTAAACTTTGACTGTAAAATGCCAGTTCCACTGATAAATCACAAATATGTGTACACAGATATTGCAGAGTTCTTCTACTTATTTGGGGTTTTTTGTTTGGTTTTGGTTTTTTTTTTTTTTCATAAGGATTGTAAAGGTTTAATTAGTGTTTAAGAAACTAATCAAAACCACAGAAACATGAGAACTCATGGCCAAAAATAAGAGCTAAAATGGGCTAGGAATCATCTCAGCTGTAGGCATGGTGTCTCAGCCAGTAATTTCATCCTAGGGACAAACCACTTGCTAGGATCGGTTCTGTCTAACTTAAAATGATGCAAGGAAAGAAGAATTTGTTGAAGGTGTGATTTTGAAAGAATGGGGAAGTAAGATGCTAAAATACAGAATACTGTTGTTGTCTTGGCTGAAAAAAAAAATTACTTTTAGAAGTGCCAGACCCATCTCCTCTCCTGGAGCTCCACCTTCTTTGCACCAACAAGGCTTAGCTGGTAATATTTACTAAGAAATATTCCTTTGTCTTCAACTTTAGCTCTTTATTTTTAAATAAATTTAAATGTAATGGGGATTATTAAATTGAGATTAATTTTGGTTGTTCTGAGTTCCAATCTCTCTCTCTGTTATTTGTAAGAGTTTAGAACTCTGCTGTAGCTTTGAAGACTACCAAGTTTTGGGAGGGGGGAAGGGACTGTTTCTATTTTTTGTTTTTTCTTGGTATGATTGATCCGATTATCTAAATTCTCTAAATTGCAGTAGTGGCCAGTTAGCAGCATGATTTACAGAATATTTCTCATTAAAAAAAAAGAAGAAATAATTGCGACAGACTAGGATTTCTACCGTCCATTCGGTGTTATTCCTTAATAAATTTTTATGCATGAATGCCACAGCGCAGAGTGAGGCAGGGGTTACATCAGAGACACTCCAAAGGTAGGACAGATATTTCTATATTCACCTTGAGCAGGGATTTCCTCCAGTGACATACCTCGGTGGGGATAACTGCTTCAGGCAGAAGAGCAGACAGATGTTGCTACTCTGCGTCTGCCCTGTTAAGAGCCAGAGCAAATAGCTTTACAGTTTTTCTTTCAAAGCAAATACGTCTCTGATTCTCAGGAGGCATAACTGATTGCAGGAGCTTTACAACTTGTTTCATTACAATTCAGGAAGCTGTAATGCTTGGCACCCGCTGAGGATTTATCTAACTCCAGAAGTGTAGCCAAGGGTGATCAGAGGTAAACAAAGTTTATCCTCTTCTAATTTGGGCAACTGGCAGTTTACAGCTCATGTCATGGGCATGGAATACCAAATAAGTGAGTTTATCCACTTGTTTACTGACTCCCACGCAAGAGTCCTGCGCCAAAAGAGAACAAAGATGTCTTTATCGTTCCTAAGGACAAAGCCTGGCTGATCACCACATCAGATGGAGCAGAAAGCCAAAACAAGCAGGACAGAAACTGATTCCAGCCTCATTTCCTATGGAAGAACAGGCTTTTATATAACTTTAAGCATTTCCCTGTAGGTGGGTGAATCAGAAGACGACTTGGGGATGGTGTTCAGGTTGACTCACACCAGTCACTCTTAGCTCGAATGGGAAATATGCCCAGACCTGGTTTTGCAGCTGACTTGAAACCATAGTATTGTACCCAAGAATTCCATCTAATCTTTTTTCCCTCGGGTTTTGTATTTTGCCTGCTGATCAACACCCCCTGCCGATGTGCCAGGAGGTTTGGAATCAATGGCCTTGCTCTGAGTCATATCAGCTTTCACATTTCCTGTTGTTCTTGTTGTTATCACAGACTTCACTGCTTTAAAACATCTTCTTTCAGGTACTGCATTTGTAAGAGGCAGAAGATTTCCTACTTGGCTTTCTGTTAAGCTCACACAAAATGTTTTGATGATTCGTTTCTTTTTATGGCTTGAAGGTGATTAGGAATAATCTGCAATCACAACGATGAAAGCCATGCTAAGTGAATTCTGGAGGCAAGAAAAAAGAACACAGAAGTGACTAGCCATACACAGATCATTACTGCTGTAATGAGATAGCAAAGCTGATTCTGCGTCATAATAATAAAGGAAATATTTGTAGTTTTTCCGCAGAGACTGGAGCATTGCAATTTTGCTAGTGTCATACATATGCTGTTGGTATATGTATCACATGAAAAAATAGAAAGACCTTTTGAAAGCTCACTGAAATGGAAAGGAATGTATTCCCCTGACTTTAATGGAATTTGGGTCAGGTACAAAACACTTGTTAATTAGCCAATTTACAAAAATTTAAAAATTGAATACAAAGTCTCTGTAAAAAAAGAGTGCTTAACAAGCTTTGCTAAGGGCTGGTACAGACCATACACAGCCTGCAGGATAACCAGTTCCAGGGTTGAACACATCATCTGCTCTCACAGCAAGGGCTTGAAGAAGCAGCTTCAGAAAAGAGGGCTAGAAGGGACCTCAGGGGTCCTGCAGTCTATTCCTCCCCCTTCACCTAGCATCAATTGCACCAACAGTATTCCTGACAGCTGTTTCGCTAACACAGTCATAAAACACCAGACTTTCCTCACCATCTCTCCGAGCTCTGAGGAGGGAATCAGAAGTTTCCAACTTTCCCCTAAAGGACAGGATTAGGGACTGCTGACTTCCAGGTCTTCCTCTGAGGTTTGAAATCGGTCCACAGCAGTTTTGAAAAGACAAGCAATTCAGGCAGACAGACAGCATGTTAGCCAAAACTTCTTTGTATTTAGAACAAGCAGGACGAGGTCATACAGAATAATTAAAACTCTGAGCACCATGGGAGATGGGTGTCGTTGCTTGATAGTACTGTATAAAATCATTACAGTAACAACAAAATCAACACTAAAATCTGATTCATTATCACCCTTTCTGATGCTGAACATGACCTCCACAGTATGTGGGAGGCAGCAGGGAAAGCTGCTCCTTTGAGGATAGTAGCCCATCCAGTGAGTGAATAACTCACAAATCCCCAAGAAGCATTTGTAGGGTTGAAATGAGAAATGGAAAAATTTCACCTGAACATTTGAGAAATCTCTTCAAAGAACCCTAGAGGTAGTTTTAACTGAGGACTAATTAGTCTGTCTGAGTATAACTTACCAACATTTTCCTCTTGCAGCACCACGACCCAGGAGGCTCAGAGCACCCTGGTACAGGAGGCAGAGATGTCAATCCTCAGCAACCGACCGGGTCCTGTGACAGATGGCGCTGTGAATTGTAGGAGAGAAGGTGTTCCTCTTAAAGAAGTCTGTATGGTCATCACCAAGCTGGAGTTACTCATGTCGTACTACTGTGCTGCATCTTTAACTGCAAGGGATCTGGACAACCCTCCAGCTTTTACATCTGATGGAAAGATTCATGGTGAAGCCTTGTTGCTCTCTCCATGGCCTACTTTCTACAGATGTTAGTTATCCATTTCCTGGCACAACTGTGCTATATACTCAAGAGCGATTAGCAGGATTAACTTGCAAGAAGTAAACAAGAGACATCTGATTTTGCTTGACAAAATGAATCTTTTAGGTACTGCTCACCAGTTCTGAATGATGCTCTGGAGCTTCCACCTCTCCAGCCTTACAGAGTCGTTTGTCTTTTTCACAAGCAGATGAGGTTTTTAGTACTGCCTTTGCTCACAAACCTCATAAATAATAACGGGGAGTTAGACAGACTTCCTATGCTCGTCAGGCTGCACATGAAGGACCTGCGGCCTGGCCACTTGGGGTTAAGGGCAATGTATGAAAAATCACATCTCTGACTGAAAATGGTAGGGAAGGTTGAAAGGGGGGGAAAAAAGAAGCTAGCTGAGCCTTTTAGTTTGGTCCTGAGGGAAGAAAAGCAGCTTCCTCACAGTTGTAAGTCTTGTGGTATCGGGGCTTTCCTTACAGTCCTAGCTCTTGGGCCTGAGTGATGAGAGGGAACGTCTCCATTTTGTTCCCATTAATAAAAATAGATGACAGTCCCTCCTAATGATAAGAAAAGCAAGTTAATGAAAACTCTGTGAGCTGTGACACCAGAAAGACAGAAATGAAATTGCCTGGATCCTACCCTCTTTTGGAAAAGGAGGCCCCAGGGGACCAATGAGTAGAGGTTTAGGGATGGGAATACTGCAAAAAGGTATGGAGAAAGCACTGTTCCCAACTACCGGGAATTTCTTCACACTTTCCTGGAGATAATCCCACTGATATGGACAATAAGGTCACGTGGGACCACAGCAGGAGGCAGTGTCTTCATTCAGCCCTAGCAGGACCGGAGCATCTTGACAGCATGTTGTGTTGGTGACACGTGGGGTCTTGGCAGCAGCAAGGGTTGGTGACAGAGCACCTGAGCTAACAAAATCTTGCTGGACTGTAGGTCCATGTGGGCAGATGCATTTCTAATTTCAGGAGTGACACGAGCCCCAGGATCTCTATTAGGTGAGCAGGGTTCAATGCAGATACTCCATCGTATCTGGTATGTGATGTGTTTCTGATCCCCAGATAAAATCTTTCTGAAACCTTCAGATGATCAGCCCATTCTAAACAAGTAGCAATGTTTGTTTTCATTTCCTGCAACATCTTCCTTGCTTTATGTTTCCATCTCCAGTTCTACTTATTTTTCTCTTCCTGTGCCGTGTTTTCTCCAGCTTGTGTGCTTTTCAAGGCCACATGGTCACTGTGACCATAAAACCAGAGTGAATCAATGACACTGAATCCAGGAACATTGGATATGTAGAGTAGTCTTAAAACACCAGTACTCTTGGTATTATGAATTCACCAGTATCTTCAGCTTAAGTATGGTGTCTCAAGCATATAGTGACAACTAGGCTGCTTCAGTATTCTCTTGTTCTCTTGTATGATGCAGCATGTTCTGAAATCCTATCAAACCATTCCTCTTTCTTTTGCATTGCTTTTTGATGTATCATGCTTTGGCTAGTTCAGAAAGATTACTTCCTGGAGATATAAATACCCATTTTTTTCTTAAATTCAAAAAGAACAGAGGAGAAGTGTTCTAAGAGGGAACAAACTTTATCTAAGGTAAAAAAAAAGCTTTACAGCAACCTCCTAGCCAAAGCAATGTTCTCTTTTTCCATTTGCAGTAAGGTTTTGTTCTGTCTCTTCCAATGAGGTCTAAATATCTAAAATGTAAAAATACCCAGACCATTCCTTTACTTACCAGAGGTCCTGGCATTGAAACCTCCATAGCAGATGACATTTGTGATTCTTGGTGATTCTTTGCAATTCTTACACTGGTTTTTTTTCAGGATGATACCATCTCTAGAAACAGTCCTATTTTGGTGCTTACTAACTTTTTAAATTACTTCCTTTCCTTCTTGGTTTTCAATACCTTGTATCTTCCAGGTCAATGTGAACCAGCTCATCAGCCTGTCACATCTTATGCAAGAAAACAAAGGTCAATAAAAAACCTAATTCTTCCATGTGGTCAAGATTTGACCAAGCACCTTCAGAGAACGGCTTTGATGCTGAATTGATTTTTGATTTCCAACTTCAGCCAGTTAGCTAGGCCTCCCAAGGCGTGGGAAAGCAGACACTACACTCTGTTTTTGCTCTATCTGCAACCATTTAAGGTATTTTCATCCCTCTTATTTCCTTCCCAGAAAACTCAGACCTGGTGATCTTGGACTCAGCTGTTTATATGATCTGTAGTCATTCCTTACTGAAGGGTGGAAGAAACATGGTCTGCCTTCCAGGTGAACACCTTCACTCCATTCCATTGTCCTTACATTCTTCACAGGTGAAAACTGAGTCACTGATTTCAGCGTAAGTCAAAAAACACTGACAGGCAATATATTTGAGAGTTATTTACACCTGCCAGTGTCGTGGTTTAACCCCAGCTGCCAACTCAGCCCTACACAGCCGCTCGCTCACTCCCCCCCTGGTGGGATGAGGGAGAGAATCAGAAAGGTAAAAGTGAGAAAACTTGTGGGTTGAGTTAAATACATAAGGTAATGCCTTATGGTAATGCTAACGGTATGGTATGCTAATAGGTAAAGCAAAAGGCACACGTGCAAGCAAAGCAAAACAAGGAATTCATTCACTCCTTCCCATGGGCAGGCAGGTGTTCAGCCATCCCCAGGAGAGCAGGGCTCCATCACGCTTAACGGTTACTTGGGAAGACAAACACCATCACTCTGAATGTCCCCCCCTTCTTCTTTCCCCAGCTTTTTATGCTGAGCATGGCGTCATATGGTATGGAATATCCCCTTGGTCGGTTGGGGTCAGCTGTCCCAGCTGTGCCCTCTCCCACCTTCTTGTGCACCCGGCAGAGCACGGGAAGCAGAAGAAGTCTTTGACTCGTGTAAGCACTACTTAGCAACAACTAAAACATCTCCACTTTATCAACACTGTTTTTAGGACAAATCCAAAGCGTAACCCCATACAAGCTACAGTGAAGAAAATTAACTCTATCCCAGCTGAAACCAGGACAGCTGGTTATTTAGCTATTGCCTATGCAGTAGCAGTTGATAGACACCATCAAGAAAATAGTGTTCCCAGAGAAAATTATCTCCTCTTTACACCCCTTGCAGTCATCTGGGAAATATGCTATTTCTGATAATGCTGTGCATATATTATGTGGGAAAGAAAGCATCCAATCTGTCCTTTTGCCTACAGGCATGCTGTATTGATCATGCTCACCAATACATCATTTATTTATTTCAAGTCAGCTCAGCAAGGCCAGTCCTGGGAAATGAGCTGGATGGGTTGCTTCCAAAAAACAATTAACAGGTTTTTCTAAGCTGAATTTTAACTCAAGTCTAGACAGGAAAGGTGCATTAAAGAGCATTGGTAAACATCTTTTCTGAGTTAACTGTGGAAAAGTTCCTCTCCGCAGCTGTTCAGAGCTGCTTGCTCATTAGAAGCTCAGAAGGACAGACAACTGATGTTGGGTGTATCTTGTGGGCTTTCTGCAGTGCACAGGAAGGCCTAAAATTGGAAACCCAAGAACTGAGGTGGCCAAGTTCAAAGGTGCAGAGTCATTCCCTTTAAGATAATGTGTGGGAGAGGCCCCTGACATCTCCATAATGCCAAGGCCTGATCAAGGGACTCATCACCATTGCAAGCCTATGGACTGCAGGCTAAGGAGAGACCCCAGAGGCAGCAGTCCAACCCATAGCCATAACCAGCCATGGATCCTTCCCATCATACAGAGAGCAACCAGACTTCCAATGACCAATGCTAAAAGTAAATACTAGGCACAAGGCTTTTGAGGGATCCCCCACTGTATCTCCACTGCCTACTTTGATCATTGTCATCTTTGTGTGAAGTATTATCTCCCAGTTGTTGTCAGAGTCAATATTCAGGGCTCATTTGACCACAGGGGTGATACTCTGTCTTACATTTCCTCCATTTCTTAAACCCCAGGTAAACCTCTGTCAAATACATTATAAATCTGGCATTATTAGAGTCATACTGCACTTGCTGTATCGGATGAAGGCTGCATAGAAAAACTTGTTTCTTTGCTATGGGGAGCTGGTAAGCATCAGGGGTACCCCACCTACATGTTGGCCCCACCATGTGCATCTATAGCCTCCTCGTGCAGGGAGCAGCAGGGCAGGCACCTGGTTGCCTCTCTGCTGGCTTATCAGTAGTGGTACGAGAAGCCCCAAACACAGTCTGCAGGTGGTGATTCAGGGAACGGGAAGGACATGGTCAGCAGCAGCAGCTATCAGATGCGCTCATCATAAGATACTCACTTTTCTGCTTGGGAAGATGACAAAAGCTCTCCCTCCCGCTACCCATCCCCAGCTTACATGGTGAGACCAAAAGCAGAGCCAAAGTTTATCACATTTTCTAAGTTGCCTCATTTCGCTTCCCATTTTGAGCAGCTGCAGCCAAAACTAACTTGTCCTGAGAACATAACAGCTTCCAGCTGATTGTTCAAGCAGATTTCAAATAAAGGCCTTTTAATGCTGCTACCGTACCAAACCCTTCAACCAAAGCCAGCATGCCAACTCCATTAGTTAATAGGAAAAGGAACTTTTTACCTACCTTTTCAGCTGAACACCAGAAAAGCATTTTAATAACACACTTGTTTCTTCACTTCATGTTCCCATGCGCCTAATGCTTAAGTGTTTAAAAGTATCATCTCAGGTGCTAGCTGCACACACTTGTGGTCTCCCTTGCGATATAATGTCCATTCGTCCTCTCTGTTCACATGGTTGGCTTGACCTTTGCTTGGTCAGTCCAACTACTTCTCTGGCATGGGATCAGGAATCAGACCACAGAGCAGAGCTCAAAGGCAGCTGACGATCGGTGCTTAATGCAGCTGAACAATGTTCGGCCCTGTCAGCATCAGATCTTGACAACAGGTGTTCATTTGTAAAAGAGCTATTTTGATGAAGCAAGGGGCAAACCAAATTCATAAAAATTAATACCAACAGGGTCACAAAAATACTTCTTAGCTAAAAGAAACCAAGCCATTAAATTCACTGCACTCTTATTATGTCGGTCTCCAGTTCCATTATTTTCACCCTAGCTAAATTTTGGACATAGAAACAACATTATTTTTTCATATAACATTCATCAATTTAATAAAGTGCTACAATTCAAACTTTCTTTTCAACTAGAAAGTTGTTAGAGCCCATGCTTCCATTCAGTACCTAAGCCCAACCACAAGAGAAATTAGCCACGGTCACAGCTGGAAGCATAGTCTGATGCTGCCTAAAATGCACATTAAACAATACAAGTGTTATAAGGTGTTGCTATAAAATACACCTGCACACCAGAGCATTTCTCACCAACTGATTAATCCTACCTTTACAAGACAAGCCACTACCTTCCAGCAGCTCTGATTGAAGAATACCACTCAGGTTGTTAAGTATTACAGCACTTCGGCACAGGAATAGTAACGCTAACCGCAGGTGGCAGATAGTCCACCAAGACATACTAACTGGCTCGTACATCTGAGCTGCTGGAAGACATGTTCTTGCCTGCTGAGCCACATAATTGTGTCTACCTCCTTCCCTCACAGTGGGTCAGAATAGAAAATGCTCAGACTTCAAGGCTGGTTTGCATTTAGCACTTGACACAGCAGTCCTGGAGCTGCTCAGTCTTTTCCCATGATATGCAGGAGAGGGCATTGCTTGGGCATCGGATGGAAAAGGCACTCCTCCACAAGGACAACCAACCCATCTCTCACTGGCATTTTTGTCTATTTGAATGCATGTCAGATGATCAGTGAACTGCTCCAGCTGTACCTTAATACCCAGTTCATCTCCTTCCTTGCACCTCCCACACCTCCACTTCTTTCTGTAGCTTGTGTCTTTTCTACAGCTAGCCACCTTCTTCCCTTCCCAGCAGCATACTTATGTTATCACTACCTTTTGCTGATGTTTTCTTGAAGCCACACAGGCAAGTAGCAAGAACCTATGTTCAAACTCAATACGGTACCAGGCCTCCAAGAATTTAGTCTGCTTGTTCCCACCATTGTAGAGTTGGTCCAAGTTTCTCAGGCAGGAGCTTTCCGTTGGAAAATGCTGTCTGTGCAGTGCTGCAGCATTCTGCAGGAATGTGATGACTTCTTCAAGACCATCAGTGGAAAGCAGGCAGTCAGGTTAGTCAGCTGGTCTCCTGCCAGCCCACCTTCCCAGGCGTTCTGGCATCACAGCCACCTATGTAACGTCCAACCCAGGATTCAGCCTGCCAACTTTCCAGCTCTCCAAGCAGAAGGGATAATATGAAACTATCACCTTGTTTCCACTGTGGACCAGGGTTTGCTGTTGCAGAAGTGGCCTGGTACCTTTGCTCCTTGCTTATTCCCTAAGCTGACAGGCTTCATGAGTATCTATCACAGTTCTCTTTGCTCTCCTGGCTTCTTCAGTACCCAGACACCACTGCTGTCTTCTAACCAGTTGTGCAAAGCCAAGAAGAACAAATGTTCAGAGGTGGAGATTTCTCCAAAACTTAGCATCTTTAGGGGAAAATAAGAAGAAACTTTGGGAATATATGAAACTACCCATTTACAGTTTTTTTAAGGAGTGTGGGGAGATGGCAAAATCAAGTTTTTTGCTGCTCAATAAAATATTTTGGTTTAATTCCCTTCTCTTTCCCCAAGGAATGCAAATTCTGGCCATATTTTCTATGGGGTAGGAGTTGCTCTGACATTCACTGGCAATGTCTTTTTACATATTCTCTATATAAAGGCTATATATTTTATATATATATATATATTCTCTACATATTCTCTATATAAAGGTTAGTTTTAACTACAAGACCTGTCCCTGTGCATCCATCAAACCATTGCTAGAGAGCTTTAATGCTGACAGACTATAATTTTGTGGAAAATATCCCTCCAGATAGTTGGGAAAACGCCACCCCTTTTTTCCTCATAGCTGACTTGTGGTAGATTTGACAAACCAACTTTTTTCTTCTGATTCAATCCCAACTGGCTCGCCAAACTCACTAGATCTCAAGCCAGCCTTTCCTGGAGGTTCTTTTATCTAAGGAAAGTGAAACAGCCTTAAATAAATAAAGCTTGATTCAGTGATGACCAAAATGAGGTCAAAAATCAGGAAACCAGAAACAGAACAGCAGAGTAAGGATGGGAACCTGGAGGACTGGAGCACACCAGAACAAGTTGCATGGCAGGCTGAGAAGCAGTTTGAAGTTTAACTATGGTTTGTCTCCCTCCTGGTGTCATCCGTATCACAGGACCCCTCTTGTGGGATCCATATCTTTATAATCTCCAGTGGAATCTGTCAAACAGTAAATTAATAGCACCTCCTGCATAACATATTACTTTGCAAAACTGGATTGTTTCCTTTTGTCTTTTTTGGTTTTCATCTCTATTGCTTTCACTGAAGGAGGAGGAAATTAAGGAGAAAACACTGAAGATGTGGCATGACACCACTTTTATGAATGAACACCTTTGCGGATGCTTTTCTTGTGGATCTGAAAAATTGAATTGACTTCTTATGCAAACAGAAATAGTGGCCACAGCATGACAAATGGACAAGGAATGTTCTAACTTCAGAGAGAAACAAAGTGAGCTGCGAAATGTTAGCTATTTTTTGGCATTGCTCTTTCTTCCACCAATGCGAATCTGGGTTGGTTCCTTTGAAAACTGAGTGTGGTCTTCCTCTCTGATCATTCTTGAGATCCTAAATTTAGGAGAAAAATACGAATAACTGCAACAAAATTGCATATAATTTTCCTTCCAAATGTACCCTATCATTAGGCAGATACACAGTGCATGGATTATTATCAAGCCCATAATGACAGATTGCTCAAGAGATCTGAAGCCTGCACAAGTCCTGTATTATTCTCCAGGGCCCCTAAATGCCGTACAAAATTAAAGCCACTCTCTAAGCCACAGTACTCTGGGTGAAATAATACAAAGGTGCTACAAATAGCTACAGATCTCAGTGCACCTCATCAGGCAACGTGAGCCTTATTCTTTCCCTACAACACGGACTCTCTGAAAAACTGAGGTTTGCAGAGCTGATTTCTAAGATGGTTTGTGTTGGATTCCTGTTGTTTTCAGGGTTTCTGGATGCCTTGTAAAAATACCTTCAAGGATGTGGATTAATAATATTTTGAGTAAATGGGCTCCTTTGTCATGGAAGGCACGGTAGCATTCTTATTCTGTAATTTAAGAGTCTAAGGTCATGTCTGTATTAGTGAATAAACAAGAGCCGGACACAGGCTTAGGCACTGGGCAGTGATCAACCACACTGCTTAACTGGTAGCACAGCCCAGGGAAATTTTTAGCCTGGGCCAGTCAGTATCCTCACAGATTCCCAAGCACCTTCCAAGGAACAGAGTTAACCTGGGGCAGTTTAAGCACAGTGACTTAGGCTGTATTGCTCAAATCACTGGTGGTACCCAATTATTTCTATCCCAGATTAAATAATTTCTCAGGACTTCACAAAGGTCACTTCTCATCCGGTGTGTAGAAACAATGTGAAGAACTATGAGGCTTGCAAAGGCACAGCAATAGAGGTCTTTACAAAAGCATCATCTTACCCTTGAACTGTGCCTTGTGTCCGTACAAAGAAGGTATCCAACTCTTTTAAAGCAGAATCCAGTGCTTGATTTGCAGTCCTTCAGGAAGGCTGGGCAACCACTCGAAACCAGTCGGCATCGTCCTTATGCCATCTGAACAAAAAGGTGACATCTACAGTAAACTAAACAAGGCCAGGTCACATTGTCTTGTCCTCATGCCAGTTGGAAGGACCTGACCACCTCCACACTATTAGACTCACTCATCCTCCAAGATGAGATGACTACATCTGAATTGCCTATTGGCCTGCACCGATGCCCAAACCAAGACCAGAAATTGTCTGTGTGAGCACTACTTGGCACAGGTCAAAAGCATGCCAGGGAACAATGTTAAGATTTTAAAAATATAACTGATCAAGGCTGTGTAATGACCTGGCACAATTTAATTGGTTAGTACAGACACAGCCAAATCCTGGGCTCAACTCCTAAATAGGAGTAAGTTGCTTTTGGAGATGTTTCATCCAAGTGAAAGTTAGCAAGGCAAAGAGTTTCTATCATCTGTTTCTCACAGGCGTTGAGCTGGCCTGTTTCAGAATAAATAGCATTTCCTTGTGCCCCAGCTTTCTTGCTGATCCCAGGGCCAGCACAGTGCAAGTCCTTGCCAACCATACAATTTCACACCAGCTACCGTCTCACTCTCCGTCCAACCTATGGCTTCTGATTTTCACATACTTCGCATATATTTGTTTTCCAGAGAAGACCATTGGGAAAAATCTGTCAGCAATTTCCTGTGAGGCTAGAAAGTGAGATGGAAGATAAATATTTGACATTATAATGTCACCAAAAGTAGGCATCAGCTCACAGATTAAGATACATGTCTAAACATTGGTGTTGCCACATATGCTGGATGTGTCGGTTCCCATTATAATCAACAGAGGTCCACTTGAAATGGTCAATGAAGCCTGGAGAGCAAATCAGTCAATCAAATGCTGTTGCAGACACATGGGTGAGCTGAACTGCTCTCTAGGTTCCATGAGTTACGAAATAGGAGATATGAGACTGTTGCATCTAGTGCCATTTTAGACACAGTAGGGTACCTGAGACATTCTGAAACTCTGTACAAGAAAGATATGGACATGTTGGAAGTGTTCCAGAGGAGGGCTACAAAAATTATCAGAGGGATGGAACACCTCTCCTGTGAGGACAGGCCGACAGAGTTGGAGTTCAACCTAGAGAAGAGAAGGCTGCGGGGAGAACTTATTGCGGCCTTTCAGTACTTAAAGGAGGCTTAGAAGGAAGATAGGGACAGACTTTTTAGCAGGGCCTGTTGCAATAGGACAAGGGTTAATGGTTTTAAACTAAAAGAGCACAGATTCAGACTACAAAGAAGACATTTTTTATGATGAGGTTGATAGCTGACTGGATGTTAGCAAATGTGACACCCATCTACAAGAAGGGCTGGAAGGAAAATCTGAGGAAGTACAGGCCTGTCAGCCTCACCTCGGTGCCAGGGAAGGTTATGGAGCCATCACACAGCACGTACAGGACAACCAGGTGATCAGGCCCAGTCAGCATGGGATTATGAAAGGCAGGTCCTCCTTGACTAAACTGATCTCATTCCATGACAACTGATGACAACTTGCATGACAACTCATCTGATTAACACATGGCTCAGGGGCTGGTGCCATTGGAGGAATTTTGGGTTTTTTGACCATGGCGAGGTTTACATTGCACTGGGCCTGCTGGCGGCACATGGAGTTCACCTGTCTCAAAGGGGGAAAAGGATTCTTGCACATGAGTTAGTGGGGCTCTTCGAGAGGGCTTTAAACTAGGTTTGAAGGGGGAAGGGGATATAGCCAGGCCCACTAGAGAGGAGCCTAGAGGTGGCGTGCCAAGGTTGGGGGTGAAATCGATAGCCCAGCTCAAGTGCAACTACACCAATGCATGCAGCATGGGCAACAAACAGGAAGAGCTGGAAGCCATTCTGCAGCTAGATAGCCATGTCTTAGTCACCATCACAGAGACATGGTGGGATGACTCTTATGACTGGAGTGCTGCAATGGATGGCTATAAGCTCTTTAGAAGGGATGGGCAAGGAAGGAGAGGCGGTGGGTTGGCTCTATATGTTAGGGAGTGATTCGATTGTATAGAGCTTAGTGATTGTGATGATAAGGTCGAGTGCTTATGGGTAAGGGTGAGGGGGAAGGCCAACAAGGCAGATGTCCTGCTGGGGGTCTGTTATAGACCAACCGACCAGGATGAAGAGGTAGATGAAGGGTTCTACAAGCAGCTGGCAAAGTATCACAATCAGTTGCCCTTGTTCTAGTGGGGGACTTCAATCTACCAGATGTCTCCTGGAAATATAACACAACAGAGAGGAAAGAGTCTAGGAGGTTCCTGGAGTGTGTGGAAGATAAATTCCTGACAAAGCTGGTAAGTGAGCCTACCAGGGAGGTGCCTTGCTTGTCCTGTTGTTCACAAACAGAGAAGGTCTAGTGGGAGACGTGGTGGTTGGAAGCTGTCTTGGGCTTAGCGACCATGATATGAGTGAGTTCTCGATTCTTGGCAAAGTAAGAAGGGGGACAGCAGAACCACTACCGTGGACTTCCAGAGGGTAGACTTTGGCCTGGTCAAGACACTGGTTGGGAGAGTCCCTTGGGGGGCAGTCCTGANCCTGGAAATATAACACAACAGAGAGGAAAGAGTCTAGGAGGTTCCTGGAGTGTGTGGAAGATAAATTCCTGACAAAGCTGGTAAGTGAGCCTACCAGGGAGGTGCCTTGCTTGTCCTGTTGTTCACAAACAGAGAAGGTCTAGTGGGAGACGTGGTGGTTGGAAGCTGTCTTGGGCTTAGCGACCATGATATGAGTGAGTTCTCGATTCTTGGCAAAGTAAGAAGGGGGACAGCAGAACCACTACCGTGGACTTCCAGAGGGTAGACTTTGGCCTGGTCAAGACACTGGTTGGGAGAGTCCCTTGGGGGGCAGTCCTGAAGGGCAGAGGAATTCAGGAAGGCCAGGCTTTCTTCAAAACGGAAGTCTTAAGGGCTCAGGAGTAGGCGGTCCACATGTGCCGTGACATGAACCGGCAGGGAAGACGACCAGCCTGGCTGAACCAGGAGCTTTGGCTGGCACTCAGGGAAAAAAGGAGAGTTTACCACTTCTGGAGGAAGGGGAAGGCATCTCAAGAAGAGTACAGAGACCTCATTAGTTCTTGCAGAGAGAAAATTAGACAAGCAAAATCGCAGCTAGAACTCAACCTGGCCACTGTTGTAAGGGATNGAGGAATTCAGGAAGGCCAGGCTTTCTTCAAAACGGAAGTCTTAAGGGCTCAGGAGTAGGCGGTCCACATGTGCCGTGACATGAACCGGCAGGGAAGACGACCAGCCTGGCTGAACCAGGAGCTTTGGCTGGCACTCAGGGAAAAAAGGAGAGTTTACCACTTCTGGAGGAAGGGGAAGGCATCTCAAGAAGAGTACAGAGACCTCATTAGTTCTTGCAGAGAGAAAATTAGACAAGCAAAATCGCAGCTAGAACTCAACCTGGCCACTGTTGTAAGGGATAACAAAAAATGTTTTTACAAATCCATTAACAATAAAAAGAGAACCAAAGAGTATCTCCATCCTCTATTGGACACGGAGGGGAACATTGCCACCGAGGATGAGGAGAAGGCTGAGGTACTAAGTGCCTTCTTTGCCTCAGTCTTTAACCATCAGACCACTTATCTGTGGGGTATTCAGCCCCCTGAGCTGGAAGGAAAGGACAGGGCGTGGAACAAACCCCCCAAAATCCAGGAGGAAGCAGTTTACAACCTGCTGAACCTCCTGGACACTCACAAGTCTCTGGGGCCGGATGGGATCCACCCGAGAGCACTGAGGGAGCTGGCGCACGAGCTCGCCAAGCCACTCTCCATCATTTATCAGCAGTCCTGGTTAACAGGGGAGGTCCCAGACGGCTGGAGGCTTGCCAATATGACACCCATCTACAAGAAGGGCTGGAAGGAGGATCCGGGGAACTACAGGCCAGTCAGCCTGACCTCGGTACCGGGGAAGGTTATGGAGCGGTTCGTCCTGGGTGAGCTCACCGGGCATGTGCAGGACAACCAGGGGATCAGGCCCAGCCAGCATGGCTTCATGAAAGGCAGGTCCTGCCTGACCAACCTGGTCTCCTTCTACGGCCAGGTGACCTGCCTAGGGGATGAGGGAAAGGCTGTGGCTGTTGTCTACCTGGACTTTAGCAAAGCCTTTGACACTGTCTCCCAGAGCATCCTCCCAGAGATGTTGGCGGCTCATGGATTAGACAGGTGGACTCTTCACTGGGTAAAAAACAGGCTGGATGGCCGAGCCCAAAGGGTTGTGGTGAACAGAGGTAAATCCAGTTGGCAGCTGGTCACGAGCGGTGTTCCCCAGGGCTCAGTGTTGGGGCCGGTCTTGTTTAATATCTTTATGAATGATCAGGACAAGGGGATCGAGTGCACCCTCAGTGAGGTTGCAGACAACACCAAACTGGGCAGGAGTGTTGATGTGCTGGAGGGCAGGAAGGCTCTGCAGAGGGATCTGGACAGGCTGGATCGATGGGCCGAGGCCAATTGTATGAGGTTTAACAAGGCCAAGGGCCGGGTCCTGCCCTTGGGTCACAACAACCCCAGGCAACGCTCCAGGTTTGGGGCAGAGCGGCTGGAAAGCTGCCTGGCGGAGAAGGCCCTGGGGGTGTTGGCTGACAGCGGCTGGACATGAGCCAGCGTGTGCCCAGGTGGGCAAGGAGGGCAACGGCATCCTGGCTTGTATCAGCAATGGTGTGGGCAGCAGGACAAGGGAGAGGAAGGGAAGGAAGGCAAGGCAAGGCAAGGGAAAGGAACACAGCCCAAACTGTGGTTTTTTTAAAGGCTACTTTAGACTGCTCTGCTGCTGGGCCTTATGGCAGGTGTCAGTTTCATTTTCATTTACTTCAAGACCCTTGTCCACTGTCCAATAGCTTAGAATCAAAGTATTCTTAGTCTTAGTATCAAAGAAATACTTAGACTTAAGAAGATAAGAAAAACTTAGTCTTAGTATCAAAGAAAATGGCATCTTATGGATACAAGGGAGAGCATAAGTTGGCACCAAACATCTAAATCAGCCTCCTCTAATCCAGGTGGGGATCCTGATACATACACAAATCACATGCATAAAACACTACTATTTTTCCAGCCTGTTTTTATCTGACTTTGGATATGTGCCCATAGTGGAGTGAAAAAAAAAAAAAATCATAGATTATTGTTTTTTGCTCTACAGTTTCTCTTGAAACAAAGGTAAATCCACCTGGGTTATATAACCTGCCTTTGGCTGTTTGTGTTGATGATTATGGAAAGCATAACCTTGACAAGATATTATCAGAGGCATATTAACGCTTATGCCATCAGACATATTGTACTGATTCAGTGACACAATAAGGGTCTGTTTGCTTCTATTCTTTATTAAACAGTACTAGTGGAGGCAGTTAGAGCAAGGCAGCAGGCAGGTGTGAAAGCACAATTTCCACTGGATTATGTAGCTAAAAACAGATACTCTAGCTTCCTTGTTCAGGCATCATAAAGCATCGTGACAGGACAAAAGTAAAGAAGAAAAAAACAGAAAAGCACAGGATGGAAAATGTTTAATACTGTTCAAAAATGTAAAATTAACTGGGCAACTTGGAGGAAAAAACTTGGAGAAAAAAAAAATCAGCTTTCACTTGAATGCTGAGTGTTTGAATCCTTCCTAGGTAGTCCGGAGTGTTGGCTTGATATTCAGTGAAGGTCAGAATGCAGGTACTGCCATGTTTCTGCGTGAATGCACAGATTTGAAGAAATTTTGTGGAGGCCAAGATACCTAGCAGACCAAAAATCACCTTCATGTCACTTGGTGATGCAAAGCATTAAAGATACAGAAATCTCTTCTTTTTGAGTACATCCCAGAAAGGCTACTCAAATCGCAAGCATCCTTATGGATGTTCACACGTCCCACTTCTGACATCCACATGCAAAGACTCTTCCTTATTGAACCAGTATCAGTTCTACCAAATTTGGGATCAGCTGGCCGGCCATGTCTCCTGTGGGGGGAACCCACCTGACCACGGTCCCGTCTGAGAAGTCAGAAAACTCCTGCAGCTTCATACTCCTCTCCATTGTATGACCCAGTATGCATCCACACTCATTTGTCGTGCATATTAAAGGACAATGACTTTTCCTGTGCTTCAAAAGAGGTTTACTATTCCCCAGGGCCAACCTTTCTCTTCTTTTTCCTTCAAAAGGGACTTTGAACAACTTTCCCAGAACAAGGGTAGAAGGGAAAACAGGGATGGCAGGAGACCTGAGGCCAGCAAAATGGAAGACGCCTGACTGAGCAATGATACCCTGTGGTTGCTTTTTCCTCACCAAGCCCCAGCGAGGGGTATTGAGAAATACAGACTCACCCTTCAGTGATACACAAGCCCTTATGACTGGGGAAAAGGGGATTTCAGAAACAAGATTATTCTATGAACACCCATTAGGGGGCATCTCTCCCCTTCATGTTCAGTTATCTGGAGGCCAGATCTCAGACTAGTTACACTGTCAGCCCCATCCTGCTCATCTGCTCTGAGCCAAGCCTGCTTCTGACAAGTGCTCAGGAAATGATGAAGTTTGTTCTCTGCCTCACTTCACCTCTGAGTATTTACAAATGTCATGGGCAGTGTTTGTTTGTGGAAGCCAGCCGGTTGTGGTGGTTTGCTTTTTTTTCTCTCCCTCCTGTTCTTTTTTACAGCCCATTATCAAAACCACAGCAGAGATCAAATTTAGCATGATGTCATCAAAACCCTGCAAGAGCTTAGGAAGCCTATGCCAAGTAAAGGAGAGTTTTCATTTATCCTTGTCCTCAAAGGCTGACTACAAGGCTCAAGGTGAGCAGACAGGTTGCTGCTGTGGTGATTTGGTTTGTTTTCAGGGTTTTTTTGTTTGTTTGTTTGGGGTTTTTATTCTTTCTTTTTTTTCATCCAGAAATGCTGATAGCTGAAAATGGAAATTTTTCATTGCACTTTCCCAGCTACAGTCAAGTCCCTTCTCAAGTAGGCGCTGCAATCTCTGATCAAAACCAGAGTGAATAAGTACTATTACAATGCAGGAGTGAAAGAGCAACTGCTGCTGAGAGACTGAGACTAACTTGTAAGGCCACTTGGTGTATTTTTCTCATATATTTGGCAATCTTCCTCCAGAAGACTGTTGCTTTTCTTGCCCTCACAATCTCCACGCTTAGATTAAACATTTGTATTATCAATAAGGTAACTTTCCTGCTGAGAGAGGCTAAGGAAAACTGTAGCTAAGACTGCCTGCAAGGATGGGTGAAGAGAATAAGTCAAGTTATCAAACTGTTTTACATAAGAAATGCTCAAACTTACTCAATCTCTCTTTCCTGGAAAAGGAATGACTGAGGAGGATGTGGCAGAAAGCATGAATGGCCCACAGAAACTGAGTAGGATACTCTTGTTTACTATTTCTTTCAGTATAAGAATTAGAAATACTAGGAAGAGCCTAAAAACTAGTGGGTGGCAAATTCAAAACAAAACAAGGATGGACCTTAACAAATGAACCATGGCGCATCTAGATACAGTATTTGAAGATATTCATGCCTCCAGCTCTTCATCCTGGCCTACTGCCTGCGATTGCCATCTCTCAAACAGAACTTGGAACATAAAGAAGCTGAGAGAAAAACAGACTGACTCAGCCGGGCCACAAAACCTACTTTCCAACTCTGTTATCCTTGCTAGGAAGCAATATGGAGATGAGGTTCAAAACAAATGAACATGCAGATAAATACTTGCCATGGGATTAATTTTATTTAAGATTGCCAAACTGCTATGCAGAAACAAGTGCAAGATCATGCGTCTAGACACTTTTTGTAGTCAGTGGAGCAATGATAAGCACACACTTGAGCTCATCCTGACACGTGTTTTTACCAGGTAGGATGACCTACTCTGTAGAGGTGAAAGTCACCATAATCAAAAGGGAACCAGATAGTCTAAACAAGCGAATGAGACTCTGAAGTCCATGGAGAGATGCCGGTCTCCAAGTGTGACTCTCTGCCTCCTTTAGATGTCTCCCACTCAGTAGACTCAGTTGCTTTCAGGAGATGTAACTGTTATTGCACTGCCTGCAGAGGGAGCCTGGAAAACTCTCTTAGACTAGATTTTGAAGTCCCACAGATAATAGAATTTCAAATTAATTTCAAATTGATAAATATTTATTGTAATAGACACAAGCACAGATTTAACAGGAAAACTCTAATTGTTTAATTGTGGGTAGTGCGTGTCTGATAAAAAATGTAAAAAGAAAAAAAATTACACGAGTCAAAAGACAAAAAGGCAGTTATGACTTTGTATGAGTTCTCTGTCCCCTTGTTGGTACAGAATGCAGGGTGTTTTGTTAAGCAATAAAGAGGCAGAAGCAATTGTCTTGGTAAGAGTATGTGATAAGAGAGGCCAGATAGTATTGGCTAGTTTATTGCATAATTGTAAACAGTATGACCTGATGAATGTGGTTCTAAGCCCATTTCCTCACCCAAAAATCTAAATCTGTCTCCACAGCTCAGACCCTGAACCATCTGGGGGCTTTTTTCTATTTCTTGAAGGACAGATTGCGGTCCAGAAGATTGGGCATGAGTAAGACTTGATTTTGTCATGCATTTTCACCTTGACCTGGAGCACAAGGATTGCCTCATGGGAGGGACTGTGGCCTTATCACTTCTTGTGTCTATCTAATTAGTCATATGCTAAGAAAGGAATGAAAGAGAAGTGCTCCTGTATGCAAGAACAAACACTCCCATAATAAAGTCCATGACAAAGTCCAGGCTTTTTGGCTGACAAGAAACTGGTTGCTCTTTTAATTGTCCCAATAAAAGACATGGCTTAAGGGAACAGGCTGAAAGAACTGGGGTTTTCTTAGTGCGGAGAAGAAAGGCTGGAAGAGGTACAAAACCAGCTTTTGAGTGTCTCAGAAATAGTTTCAGAGTGGAAGAGAACAACCTGTTCTCTGTGTCCATGGTGGTTAGGTCAGGAAGCCTTGGGCATAAATTACCAAAAAAAAAGTTTCAGATTGGTGATTAGGACCAACCTTATAACAGAAAGGGTAGTGATACAATAAAAATTGATTGCTTGGAGCAGTAGTCGCCTCCACTGGGCACCTTTAAGGATAGAGTAGATGTCGGTCAAGGATGGTTTACAGTGTTGTTCCTGCCTAAGGACATAGACTTGCACTGCATAACCTTTCAAAATCTTATATGATTCTCCATGGAACTCTTTTTAGTCTTATTCTCATAATTGGAGTTCATTATCTACTGTATTAGTTTGACTGTTTCTACTGTATCAATCTACTGAATCATTCTTAATTGTGGCCTTAACAAAATCACTACCTTGTTCCAGCTTTTCTTGGTTTACTGAAATGGTAGTAGATTAGCTCTGAAATATTCCTGCTTAGGCATATTTTTTTCCTCAACTAATTCTGAAAATAAGCATAGGTAGCACTTGGTAATTACAATGAAGTCAAAGACTGCTGGGACGCAGAGTATTCAAAATGAGCTACGAGTAAAGCCACTTAGATCTCCTTCTAAATTAATATTCAGCTTCTGCACATTATTAATATGATTGCCAAACTTAGATAAATGCTTCACTTTCTCTGAGGCACAAATACGCAGACATGGGACATCAAGGCAAGAAAAAGCAGAGGTCTGTCAAGCAAACATATCTTGCCCCTGGCAAGGCAAGTGGCAAGGGTGAAAGAATCATCCATGACTATATAAAGTTTAACTTCCTTACTTCCTCCACCTCTATTCTCTTTTCTTTGAAGCTAGATTGATCTTATGACCTTGGCTTCCCTCTTCCTCTGTAGGGCAGAGCAGAAGGAATAAGAAAGTTTTCTTTGGACGGGTTTCCTGCACTTCATTAAAAATCTTACTTTAAACTCTGTCATATTCA
>WEKW01027156.1:361073-413996 GCA_013389905.1 Sula dactylatra
ATATTCCTGCTATCCATCTAAACACCCACTTTGGGATCTTGTTGTGGTTTCGGCTCTTTTCCAGAGCAGAATCACAGAATCACAGAACTGAAGGAAACCCTCCAGAGAACTGGTTAACCCCTTGTTCATAGTGACATGATTTCTGACAGATGTTTGTCAAACCTACCCTTAAAGATCTTTGGTAAGGGATATTCCTCACCCATACCCACACAATTATTTCCAGTGTCTCATTTTTCACTCCATTAGAGATGGGAAGCTTCTTAAAGCCTAATCTTAATCTCTTTACTCCAACTTAAGAACATGACTTCCTGTTCTATTCTCCATGGGTCTTGGAGAACAGATGATTCCTTTCTTCTTCAAACATGTTTTTATATATATGTTCACCACATGGGTGTTCTCTTTCTCAGCCCAAGCCAGCTCAAAATGCCTACCTCAGCTGTTTATGTACTGCTTGTCTTTTAGAGTCAGGACTAACAAATTAACCCTTTCTATAACAGACACCTGCCTTGACATCAGAATTGTAACACATCATCAGGTAGGCACACTCAAACTGATTTTAACCCACCTAGATCAGGCCCTGTTGTCGATATAACCATGGAAGAAAGCAAAAGCCATCTGAACAGGAAGGAAGATGTTCCACAAATTCGGGGCTACATGGTTGGCAGGCTTTGTGGTAGCTGTTTTGAAGGTAGCTCAGGTATGGTTATGTGAGCTCTGATCACAGCAAAACAGCTAGATGCACATAGCAATGGGTGACTGACTGTTACCCAAATGGATTCTGTTGCTTACTGCTATTTGAAACATTAGAGGGAACTGAGACATCCATACAGGGCTGGAAAATGTGACAGAGGACCTTTCAGCAGCTGGAAGCCAGACCTGTGAGGGTTTCAGCTGATATTTGAAGTGGTACCAGATATTTATATCTGGGCAACTGAATTTCATTCAAGATGTTGATAGTTTATTCACCTCATCCAAAAGAATATAACTAAAATAGGGCAAATGAATTTTGCCTTGGAAGTGCCTATTTGTCTTCTGTGGTACAAAATGGGCCTAGGCAACAGCTCAGATGTAAACATCTGAAACTGGGTGGGATGAATTCCACCCAGGTACTTCCACAAGACTAGCATATGGAATGGAGATACCCATAGAATCTTGCTATAAACTAACTGAGGTTGCAAAGCCAGCTAGCTCCCATAACATGGAGCTCTGCATGGGCATGTTTACTTAGATTTCTCATCTGTTCAGGGAGCCAAATGAGTTTATACACTGTTGTTCTGGACCACTAGTTAATATCCACTGCTGGCTGGTACCTAGATAACTTTCTCCATGAATGGTCTACACTGTAAGTAAAACCATGAGTCCTGTGTATTTGAGGAGACGTACAAAACATAAGAAACTGTGTGGTTTGAAAGTCCATGCAGATTAAAGATGCCATAGCTGATCTGTTGCTACACTGACATTGGAGAAGCGCTTCCCTTTCCCATGTCCTCCACTGGTGCAGCAGCACCAGATAACAAGGTCATGAGAGTAATTCAGCAGCTATTTTTGTTCCTTCTCACGAAGTCATGGGTTGTGCTGCAGCTCACTGAAAGTTAATTAGTGATGCTGCTTTCCTGGTTTATTCCACTTGACCTGCCATAAACCACTTTGGTCCTCGAGGCAATATTTCTTTCCTCTTGCCCTGCAAAGTAATTAAAGGGAACAAGTTAGTGGTATGTCTACTCTAGCTGCCTGGCTTGATTAACCCCTTCAGTGTCACCTTTTAGGGGAAGATGAGAGAATTTCAGTGCTCACAAGTCAGTTCCAACTCTTCGTACCAGACAAACATCTAGACCCAGTGCAATATTAACACATAAATACAGAATGTGGTAAAAACCAGAAATTCTGAGCCACTGGACTGCTAATTAGCATTTTGAATTAGTTTGAATGAGTTTTGAATGAGTGATACTCTTTTTACCAGATCTTCCCCTCAAGTACCCCATTGACAAGTAACATGAGTGAATAGTCTTCAGAACAGGACAATCGGATACATCTGTCACAGAGACACCTAAACTCACAGCTGAGCCATGATAGACCAGAAAAAATAACTCCTGCACTGTTAGAACCAGCTCACACTGCAACACAGAGCAATGAGACATAATCACAATACATGGAGAGCAGTGGGAACCAACAATGTGATTTTCCTGCTCAATTCCCAACTTTTATCAGGTTGTGAATAGCACTAGCAGTTACCAGCTGGGGATAGGTGCAAAAAAACAGTGCAAAACCCCCTAACCTGAGCACACCATCCTGCAAAGATTTGTTCAGGTAGTCAAATGCTTTGATTTTGGAGCCCAGGTCAACCTATTGACAGAAAAAGATGTTTTACCGGGGAAATACTGGAAAGTCTCTGTATTGTGCTGTAGCAGGGAGTCTAGAGGAAGGCAATATGATTGAAACTAAGCTTTTATTTGGAAAGAAAAATATGGGATTCACTTTTCTCACATGGGAAAAGTGAGAGAGATGACCTCTTCCAAGGCCAGATTCAAATTCAACTTTGCTTTAAAAAACAAAGGGAGCAACAATAAACAGTCTTACTGGAGCTGTGTCCTGTGAAGTTGAAAAATGTAATTAGTCACAGCTGATCTCTAATAATTTCATGCCACAGGGCTTTGGGAGCCTTTATATAGTAATTAAAAAGAACTTAAGCCAAATTAGTAGTGGCTAAAAGATAGGTTGCTTCAAGGGAAAAAAAAATTGCCATGCAAGTTCATGTCTGCAAAGAGCTTTTCAAAAGGAAGAGGGAATGTGTTGGTTTCTGCCTGAACTGCCTCCAGCAATTGCTAAACACATTCAGTACAGCCCACCTGGCACAGTACAGTGCCAGGGACTGCCTCGTTCCCTTGGTCCTGCCAGAGCTGCCCCCTGGCCAACGAGGAACGTGAACCCAATGGAAACACTGAGAAAAGGGGCAAAATCGTGATGGTTCACCAGCTCAGGCAATGGGAGCATTGACCTGAGTCCTAGGGTCTCGTTGTTGCTTGCGTGACATTTATATCTTTCGTGTTAAACAGTCACTGCAGATCTCACCCTTGTTAATATTATTAACTCATTGACCCTGTCTTGGGCTTAACACAGGGAAGCCAATCTACAGAGAAAACACCACCAGCAAGCTCTTGGTGTTGCTTCAAGCTGATAGACCAGGAGTTTTTAAAGGGCAATGTCAGAAAAGGTTACTTTCCTGGCATTTCAAAAGTTTGTCCCAGAGAAAAGGAATGAAGTATGAATGTGTATATGATGGTAAGCAAACTGCACAAGGTCTTGTCAAAAGCAAGTGTCATCTCAGCTAGCTTTTGCTTTAATAATGTAGATATCTCCAGCTGAGTTCATTGTCCCCCTCTTTGAAATAAATGTTGAGAAATAGACATTTTTGGGGTATCCTACATCAGCCCTGCTTTAGATGGCTGCTGTAAGAGGAGATGAATCTCACCCTCTGTTCAGTGAGTCTTCACTGAACATCATCAAGTATCCTACAACCAGACCAGTCTGACTGGAGCCCCAAGGACCAGACAATTTATTCAGCCGTCCCTCAGTCAGAAGGATCCACTGGAAGCAGTGTGTCAGATTGCATTGAACCAGGTTAATACTCCACAGAAAACTGTAGAGGTAATACAGACATGATTTGAATGTTCAGTTGTTCCACAAATAGCCTAGTGGAAATGTGTAGATGTAGACATCCTCAATGGAGATGCGCAGATCGGAACTAGTCAAAGCAGCAGAGACTAAGCCGCTTTCTTTCCTGCTGCTTTTAGTGATATAAGGTACCTCCAAAATAAAAGGAAAATCTGTTTAAGTCCGGGGGGATGAGGACATGAAGTCCCCTCTTGAGTATCCATATGCCATAAAAGGAGGCCACATACAGATGTCTAATTTGTACATTTGCTTGGATGAATACTCCTCATGGTAATTTCCCATATCAAAGCTCTGGTCTTGATTTGATCTGGTCTTCACCTTGTTGTAAGGGGCCTAAGGCAAGGATGCACTCAAGGACGTAATCTTCGCAAGCGTGATGGGGAACATCCTGGAGGGATGCAAACAACATAGCAGCAGGCACCAGTTGAGACCAAGACAAAAGGAACTAAGGACATCTCCATCTAGATACGAGTCAGAACACCAGTTGAAACCAACGTACCTTGCAATACACTGTGACAAGGTTACTCGATGGTCCAGCTCATGGCCATATGTGGAAGAAGGACTCAGTGTTCATGGAAAGGACACAAAAACCACCCCTTCAACAAACCACTAGGGACCACTGGAGACCACCTGATACCTCTTCAGCAGCTCCTAAGGGACTTAAAACACATGGGTAATGAAGATGCAAGTATTATAATTAGTTCCAGGAAATGTAGTGCATATGTATATAACTGAGCAATATAAGCTTCATCTGTCACAGCTTGCAGTATGCACATTAGGAGGAATTATCCCCCGTGCATCCGGCGCCGTAATAAGAATGCCTGCTTCTTAATACTACATTGGTGTTAAGGAGTTTTATTCCTGATTTTGGTGACAATCTTGATCTGGCTTTTGATCCCACTGTTTTGCCTCCCTTCACAGCCCTCCCCTGTCACCTTCTCTCCCCTTGACTTTCATCCTCATCTCAGAGGTTTAGTGCTCCTTTCTTCGAGTTCACCTAGGCACCAGCCAGCAGTCACTGAGAATGCAAGATGGAAAGGCTTTCTTCCCATTCTTCTCAATGCTGGGCATCCTTGTGATCTCAAAGGAGTGAAATGAAGAGAAAGTCCTCTGAAGCCATGTTCAGTGCATAGCAGCATAGCTAGGATGGATGAAAGAAAGAAGGTTCAGTTGCATTTGTTTAGCCTACAGCATGCACCAAGTCTCCCAAAGGGTCACCGTGAGGCTGCAAACACGTCTTGTGAAAATGGATCCCACAGATGGTTGACTAAAGAAGTGTCTGGTAAGGATAAATTGTGCTCAGTAGAAATGGAGAAGTTATGTGGTAGTTGCCACTCTCTCATCTGAAGGGGGATTTTTCAGAGGCTTATATTTCTGCAAAATGTGTGTGAATTTTATTTTAGAAAGAGACTTGACTCCAAATTCCAATTTTTCCTTTTTTTTTAATTTTTTTTTTTTAACTTGGGCAAAGCAAAATATTTTCCCTTACCTTATTTGTGGAAACTGCTGGATCATGTTCATTTTTTCTATTTAAATAAAGAAGCTAAACCCTTTCATAGGATCTTTCTGCACAGACAATTCAGTGTCAGCATCAACATTAGGAGACTGAAAGGAGTTGTTTACATTACAAGGATCATGGAACCTTATCTATGTTGGGACTGTTCATATGCAGGCAAACATTTAATAAAAAGGGAGGACTGATTGCCATGGCAACCATACATCTATGCTCCTAACCACCACTGTGCACCTCCTGTTTCCGCTGATGGCAGCCCTCTGTTTTCCTTCATCCAGCCAACAACGGCTTCCTGCGCTTCGAGTGACTCAACCCTTCCTTGTCCCAGTCTGTCACCTAGTGAAAGCCAAGGAAAAGAAAGGCTTCCCTAAACCTGCCCCAGCAGTGCTGCTTTAGAGTACTTACCTTTTCCTTTCAGGATTTGTAACCAGAAGCTTGTACATTTTTCTATGGTTTCTTTGTCTTTCTGTAGCAATGCCTGTGTGACAACCAATGCCACTACTCCTTACCAGACCTCACAGGCATCTTCATTCTTATATTGCAAAGCTCCGTATAACAGGGATGCTGTTTCCAGGATGTCAGTTGTATGAAAGAAGAGGCACATAAATACACTTAATAGGTCTTTTCAAACCTCTGTTTTAGCAGAAGAATGAACCTGGGGGAAAGATGCCCTGGTTGAGTCCTCCGAGAGCAGGGTCTTTCTTGGTGACTCACTGCTCCTTTGCACCACTGCCCTGTGACTTCTCCCCCACCGTACCACCCTCTGCCTGTGCAAGACCCACCTGACAGAGGACAGCTTGAGCTGACAAGCTGCTTCTGGACCAAGTAGTCACTGAGGAGTATCAGCTTTGACCTCCGTGTGCGAAGAAGCGAGATGATGTTGCAACTGGTTGGGCCATTCTTGTTAAGTGCATGTAGTTAGGGTATGCAGAGGTCAAATCCTGACCAATGGGGCAGGTAACAAGGTAACAACATGAGGAAATGTCGGGACATTGCAGATAATAAAAAAGCAGTCACATATATGCAGGTGGCTCACCCTGATATACGCAGGACACTGTAGATAGAAAAATAAAAAAACGGGGGGGAATACCGGTTTAACAGAATTGACAAAAAAGAGAGAATTTAACAGCAGAAAAATATCATAAATACTAAATAAAGGTAAAAAATTAGCAAAGCCAGAGGCAATGGGGAAGATGCAAACAGAGGAGTGCTGTTCATATGGGAACACTTGGATTTTATTAAGGGGAAAACTTCAGAGGAGAAAAGGGGGAAAAAGGGAATACAGCACCAAACAAATGATGGGAACAGGTTTGTTCCGCAGTCCCTGTGCAGCAGCAACTCTGGGCCTGATCAGTGCAGCCTGGAGCAGAGCAATAAACTCAGTGTTTCCACTGTACTCTTGCCTGACTTATTTCTGTGGTTAGGAGAGACCTGGAGTGTTTTAACCTGCCATCTGTAAGGGAATACTGAGAGCTGTCTTTTGCCATGGAGAGGAGAACACTCAGTGCCTTTAGCACCTAACAACATTGCTTCTTCCTCTCCTTGAACAGCACAAAGACTTAGGATGTCTTCTTTGTCACCCAAAGGGTGAGAGAGCAAACTTCAGCCTGTTTATATATGTTTAAAGAAAGCTAGAGACCTGACAACTTGTCAGAGAGAAACATCTTGGAATCAGTCCATGGGTCATTTGCAGAGAGCAGTTACAGTGATGGAGGACATCAGTGTAGGCATGTCACCTTCCAGTCCCAATGGGCTGCACATACCACTTCGTGTCCACTCTCTGCCAACTGCAAAACTGCTACTGGTCCTGTTTCAGAAGTTTGCCTATTTATATTTTCTTCAGTGCAGGTAAGGCCTTAGAGTCTGGAGGTGAAAGAGAAGCTAAAGAAAAGTGTCCTTTTTCATCTACTTTTGCTGAAGATAGGACTTTAAAAGGTCCATAATAGTCAATATTATTAGTCATTTTTCCAAAAGGCCCGGTTCAGAAATCTTCCGCAGCATACAGGTTCAATGTATTTGCTATAGAATTTGTGAATAGACTGTGTTATTTTTGGAAACAGATGGTCTAAGTCCTTGTTGCTCTACCCTAATGGTGTAACCAGTTCTCATAGCTCTGGAGCTGGAAGTCTCAGTCGCTCTTCCCTTTCATAAAGCCAGGTGTCCAAGTAGTCGGTCTGAAACAGTCATTGTGCCTACCAGCTCCAGCCACAGGCCAGGACCACACCAGCTGTGTGAGGGGTGATACGCGACGCTAAAGCATGGCTCCTGCCCAGGGACCTCATCATGACAAAGACCTTACGGGTACATTCTAATCAGAGATTTACAGAGAGAGAGCTCAACAGGCTGTGGGCTCAGTACAGTCCTCACCTATTCACAGTCAAGAAAATAAATTACTTAAAACTTGATAAAAATAATTTATTAATTTGATAAATCAGACTCTGAATTTATCACATATTCTTCTACCTTTGTTAGTTAGGTGGAAAAAGAATCCCAGATCCAGAGATGTCTATTAACTTCATGATGTACTGTAACTTCATCCAAATTTTGCAACTTTTATCTGTCTCCATGGATTGCATATATAATGCCTGTGCACATCAATGTTTATACTACAGAAACATCAAGGTCACAGTATGCTAGGCACGTCATCCTGGATTTACTCCATAGTCAACCAAGATAAGTGTGTTTGGAGTACAATCACCACAGACTCTATGCTTTGGAGAAGAGCAAGTAGCTCCTGAAGATAGTTCAGCGCATTAGAGTTCTGACTTACTCCCTGGATACCTTTCTTCAATAACTGGAAGGAGTCTTGACTGTATAAGGTCCTAATTTAGGTATCTCGTTTTAGTGCCTGCAGCCAAGTGGATGACTCTGGGCTTTCATGTATGAGCAGTAAAAGAAAGCCCTGCCATGGATCAGACTCTGTTCTTAAAAGGCAAGGCAAGAAAGAGGCTGGGTTTAATAAAAGACTTAGTGTTTGTGTCGTGCAGAACCAGACTCAGTGGCCACTCATGTCAGCTCCTTTTGGCCTTAAGCTGTTTGAATCATTGGTATGTTTTCATCACAGAAGTGAAGGGAGGCCCGGAGAGATTAAACCACTTGCCTACATTCATGTGGGGAGTCTGTGGACAAGCTGAAGAATGAGAACAGATCTCCTGGGGCCTTGTCTAATGGTTTAACCATGAGATCCTCATTCCTTCCATGCTGTGACTGCTTGCCTTCCAGCTGTCTTGCACACTCAGGGTCAAGGAGGGTTGAATACATTTGGATAGCATACGGCACAAGCTGAAACCCTGCCAAGTTTTTAGCCTAAACTTGTAGTGTCCTCTTTTGAAGTTTTAAATGAAGTAGAGCTAAAATTTCTCTGCTTTTAAAAGTCAGTTTGGTTTTGGTCTTCTTTATGATGCTGGTCTTCCTGGTTCCAATCAGATGGTGGTGTGGAAATTATGACAATCTTCAACACTATTCTTGTAGGATACCCAGTCAGACTAGAAAAAAACTTAATATCTTTTTTTTCCTCCTTCTTTCTTTCTTCCTTTCTTTCTTTAGTTCATTCTTTCTTTCCTTCTACCTACCTACCTACCTGCCTCTTTGATAAATATGTTCATCACTTCCATCCCTGAGCATGTTCGACTTCCAAATACTAGTCTCTTCCAGTTATGCCAAAAAGAATACAAATCAAATGATATGTAAAATGACATGCAAATTCATGAAGTGTTCCATATTTTTTTCCCTCAGGGGTCTGTATTGGGACTGGTACTGTTTAATGTCTTCATCAACAACATAGTGGGATCAAGTGCACCCTCAGCAAATTTGCAGATGGCACCAAGCTGAGTGGTGTGTTTGACATGCCTGAGGGATGGGATGTCATTCAGATGGACCTGGACAAGCTCAAGAAGTGGGCCAATGTGAATGTCATGAGGTGCAACAAGGCCAAGTGCAACATCCTGCACCTGGGTCAGGGCAACACCTGATACCAACACAGGCTGGGGGATGAAGGGATGGAAAGCAGCCCTGCGGAGATGGACTTGGGGGTGCTGGGGGATGAAAAGCTGGACATGAGCCAGCCACATGCGCTCGCAGCCCCAAAAGCCAACCCCATCCTGGGCTGCATCCCCAGCAGCGTGGGCAGCGGGGCGAGGGAGGGGATTCTGCCCCTCGGCTCCGCTCTGGTGAGACCCCCCTGCAGTGCTGCGTCCAGCTCTGGGGTCCTCAGCACGGAATGGACACGGACCTGTTGGAGCGGGGCCAGAGGGGGCACAGAAATGATCCGAGGGCTGGAGGAGCTCTGCTGTGAGGGCAGGCTGAGAGAGCTGGGGTTGTTCAGCCTGGAGAAGAGAAGGCTCTATGGGGGAGACCTTATTGTGGCCTTTCAGTACTTAAAGGGGCTTATAAGAAAGATGGGGAGGGACTCTTTATCAGGGATTGTAGTGATAGGAAAAGGGGTAACTGTTTCAAACTGAAAAGTGGTAGATTTAGGTTATTAGATATTAGGAAGAAATTCTTTACTGTGAAAGTGGCGAGACACTAGAACAAGTTGCCCAGATAAGCTCTGGATGCCTCATCCCTGGAAGTGTTCAAGGCCAGGCTGGGCAGGGCATTGAGCAAACTGATCTAGTGGAAGGTATTCCTGCCCATGTCAGGTCATTTGGAACTAGATGATCTTTAAGGTTCCTTCCAACCCAAACCATTCTGTGATTCTATGATTCTATGAACCAGAAATGTGCCATTGTGGCATAGGCCAAGAGCATCAAGGGCTGCATTAGGCAAAGTGTTAACAGCCGGTCAAGGGAGTTGACTGGTGAGAGTGAGTCAGCACTGGTGAGACACATGTTACCACATGGCCCAGTGTTGGGCTCGTTGGTACAAGAGAGACATGGACTTACTGGAGTAAACTCAGTGAAGGGCCATGAAGTTTGCTTAAGGGACTCAAACACGTCCTCTGAAAGGCTGAGAGCTGTGACTTTTCAGCCTGGAGAAGAGAAGACTCAGGGGGACAATGCCCATTTATAGAAATACTTGATGGAAGGAGTGAAGAAGATTGAGACAGACTCTTCTCAGCGGTGCCCAGTGACAGGGCAAGAGGCAATGTGAACAAGAAATGAAATACTGAAAGTTCTGTTTCATCTTCTTTACTGTGAGGTAGACAAACACTGGAAGCGGTTGCCCAGAGAAGTTATAGAGTTTCCATCTGTAGAGGAATTAAAAACCCAGCTGCACATGACCCTGGTCACAGTCCTGTAGATGGCCCCGCTCTGAGCAGGGGTGTTGGACTATATGATCAGAAATTCATGACCAAAGCATGACAGCCTGTCAGCTGGCTGGAACATTACAGATGCGCTATCAGCAATCTTTTTCCCTAATGAAGCCTCCTGAGCCAAAGGTGTTGAGGGTAGGATTTGCAAGGCTAGGACTGTGTTTGAGCTGAGTCAAAGTAGGTAACCTGCTTCGACGGCTGGGGCAGCTTGTCCCAAAACCAGCTGCTCTTACCTTTTCCTGCCTCCTTTCCCCATAACTCTCCATCCTGGTGGGGCTTCTTCCCATGGCAGGACTGTCCCAGCTTTGGTCTCCTGACAAAATGAAAGTCCCTTTTCCCCACGCTTTCAGGTAATTCTGGGCACAGTAGCTCTAAACGAAAGGACATTTAGGTGGAAGGTAATGTCAGCTTTGCTGTCCTACCCCCATCTGGAGTTTCAAAATGATATTTTGGCTTAGCAATGGACTGTGGAGGTGAGTCCAATGGAGAATAAATAAGACCTTGAGACAAGACAGCGGCATGATTATGCTTCAGCTAAATCCAGTTTTAATTTCCTCAAAGTAGATGTCCTAATTTGCAAATTACTGTTCTGTGATAGAGATACTATGCCCTATATGTAGTTAAAATATAAACAAGCCTCTTGGGATCAGGTGGGAGCTTATTAAAAGTAGCACACCACATATGCCCCTTTTCTTGCATTCATAGTTTGGGTAGAACTCGTCTGGTTTTGGTTTGCATTAAAAGCCTTTGCATTTCCAAAAAAAGAGGCTCCCACAGTGCCTGAGATGGGCTTTTTATATTGGGGTTTTTTTCCCCCTGTAACTGGAAGGAACATTGCCTTGTGTTTGGGTGGTCAAATATAGTTTGTGCACCTTGGATGCAACCAAGGGTTGTTATTTTTTCATCTATCTTTCATAATAGCTGAAATCTCCCAAGAACTCCTCTAGTGCTGAATTCACAGGCTGTCTGGAATTTAATTATGGGGTCAACATGGAACATTCTTCCTGGAAAAAGAGATGATGAGGTGGAGTAGTAAAGATGGTTAACCAGAAAAGCAAACAAAATTAGCCGTAGACATTTATTAGCATTTAAAATAGAACTTGACGAGTAATATGTGTGTGTGAGCATGCGAGTGTACGTGTTAGGGGAGGATGGGATTTTCATAACTGGGTGTTTGAGGGAGGGAATAACAGCCATTCAGGCTGGGCAAATGAAGCCAAGATGTACCCTGTAATTTTCATAATGAGAGAATTTGGAGCAGGAGACTTGGGATCTGAGGTAAACTCGATGTGAGAGCCTGCCAAGGAAACAGAGTGGCTACACTAAGCACAGCTTAGCATGGCTAAGGCAGCATTTATCTTGTGGGAAGAAATTTAGATTACAGTGTGTGAAAAAACTTGTTCTACTTTGTCTCCCCGCAAGCATTGACAACAATACTACAGTCGTCAATAGATCTCTACCTATATCTATCTATTTCCATCTCTAAACTCTTGGCAAGGTAATGAGTGCTAAAATCCATGTATACAGAAATATAAACACACATATATACTAGGAAACAGCATTTTTCTACAAAACAGAAAATTTCAGTAAAAATTAAATTTTGCATTGGAAAACAGTAATGTTGGAAAATTTCAGTCAAGAGTTTGATAACATTTTTTGGTGCACGTTCTTGTTTTCAGAACCAGATCTCAATGCCATTTTGACTTACGTGGGCTGCTGCAGTGCAAGAAAAGGTGAAGTTACAGCGATCAGGAAGCTGCCACAGTTTTGATTCAACCTGTGTCTTCCATGAAGTTGATAAGAAGTAACTTCTCTGCCCTGGTGCAGGGCTGTAGGAGAAAGACTAAGTGCTGATGTGCTGAGAAGCAGAGGGGCAGGCAGAGAGCTGAGATGAAGATGGGAGATAAAGTGAGACAAATTGGCTGCTTAACCCTAGGAAGACTATCCAAGCAGCCAGGGAAAAGATAATTTTTACATGTGTATTCAGGAGGGATTTTCATAATGTACATCTCTTTCCTAATGCCATAAAAGTCAGGTGTAATGCCACTCCTTCCCAGATGAAGTTATTGTAGAGAGAGTCCCGAAACTGACCCGTGTCTTATGAAGAGACACCCATATTCATGATTTCTGAGTGTGGAGAGCTGGCATTAGTGGCAGTGATTTGTGGTGACTCTGCTTTAGCTCTGCTTGAATTATATTAAAAGAAATCTCATTTTGAAAAAGCTAAAGCTCTGCATTACTAAAAGCTATTTAAGACTGGGCTCCAAAAAAATTATTTTCCCCCAAATCACTCATTCCCTTGGAAATGCCTTCCCCCACTGTGCCAAATCAAAAGCTCTACAGAAGCCAGGACTGGTTGTGATCTTACTTCAGGCATTGAAAATCTTGACTTTTAAAGCCAAATTTATGCCACACATCTCAGCGTAGTTATTCTCTTGCACGTCTGTCACAAATGGGAAATTTTCTGTCTGTCTCTCACCTTTTATTGTCAATATGATTCTGTGCTCATTTGTTTTTTCAGAGCCAAAGGATCAAAGCATGAAGAAGTAGTCACCACAGACTGCACCATACCAAGGGATAAATATGTTTTCTTTTCAATTTTCCAACTTTACAGTACTGAAAGCCAGCCTTAACTATTGACCAGCAAGATTGACTTTTTATTGCGCTTGTCTAAACTCGTTAATGAGAACAGTGCTTTTAAAAGTTAGTCTAAGAACATACCAAAATGAGCAATGCCTCATTTCCTCTCTCAGTCCACCCTTTTTATCCAACTTTTTCAGTCTTTTCTTTCTAGCCCTTTCCCTTCTCCTTGGCCTATTCCTATTACCCTCTGTATATGTGTCGAACTCACTGATTGCCAACAGTAATTCATGATTTGATAAGTCCAGGAGACTAAGAACTGAACAGTGAATCTTTTTTGGCATATGTCTACAAGATATTAACACATGGTGAATTGCCAGGAAACTGGAGGGTGGAAAGTCACCCTTTCATTGACAAAACCTGGTCTAATTTTTTTATTCTCTTGCCAGCTACTGAGTTGCTTCCACTGAGGAGCTATCATCAACTCCCAAGGAGATTTCACGGAAATTGTAATTATTCTACCTCACAAAAGGACCTGTTTGTCTGTTAAACCTTCCAGCGTGCTGCTACCTCTTCCTTACCTTCCTCTTTACTTTGATGGCAGCTTCCCAGGAGCAATAAATTCAGGAGTCTGTGTACCATTGAACAGAAGTGTCCACTAGCACTCACAGGACAGCTTCTGCCTGCAGACAAGGAGAGCATGACCTCTGTGGCATTCAGACCCACACTTACCCTCTGCAATGGCTATAAAAGATGTTTCTCTTCTCATCAGGCAGCACCTCTCTTTTTTTTCTCCCTCCGAACATGTAACTTACAATGTCTTTACTTTTCATATATTTATGAAACACTTCTCAATGTTTTACTTATCTTTTGAGATAATAAATTCTGGGAATCCCTTCTATGCTCACTTGCTCAAGCGCTGAATAGACACTAAAGCCATATTGTGTCTCCTATATTTATTTAAATTCTAGTGAATCTTGTCACCTTTTATGCAGAAATAGATCCACAGAAGTGTTGTTACTTCTCTTTTCCACTGTACCTCTACGCAGGCATTTTCACATTTTGCAGATACATAGAACCATAGAATAGAATCATGGAATCATTTAGGTTGGAAAAGACCTTTAAGATCAAAAGTCCAACCATTAACCTACCACTGCCAAGTCCACCACTAAACCATGTCCCTCAGCACCACATCTACACGTCTTTTAAATACCCCCAGGGATGGTGACTCCACCACCTCTCTGGGCAGACTGTTCCAGGGCCTGACCACTCCTGCAGTAAAGCCATTTTTCCCAATATCCAATCTAAACCTCCCCAGACGCAGCTTGAGCACATTTCCTCTCGTCCTACCTCTAGTAACTTGGGAGAAGAGACCGACCCCCCCCTCACCACAACGTCCTCTCAGGCAGTTGCAGAGTGATAAGGTCTCCCCTCAGCCTCCTCTTCTCCAGACCAAACCCCCCCAGCTCCCTCAGCCGCTCCCCATCACACTTGTTCTCCAGACCCTTCCCCAGCTCCGTTGCTCTTCTTTGGACACACTCCGGCACCTCAGCCTCATTTAATTTTATCTCCCTTGCATCTCATTTGACATGAGCAATTCCCGGCTTTCTTTTCCACTGATTATCAGTTTGGATCACTGTTGGCTGCCCATTCTCTTTACTTCTTTTGGCTCCTTTCCACAAATCCTCTGTCCTCATGGTTATTCTTGGCACTTCCCACTTGAGTAAGATGTGTGAATTTCATTCATGTTTGTGTTCCTTCCTCTGCCAGATCATGAATGAGGATGTTAACTAACACTGATCCATGTGGATATTCCACTGAACTGCTTTCCCGCAATGCCATGTAATATTATACATGATTCATTACCCTATGTTCTTGGTTTTCAGCATTTCAGTTAATGATCAGGCTACGCAGCTGCTCACAGAGAGGCTGATTTTAATTTATGTAGCAAGAACGACTTCATGAGACATTGTCTCACATGCTTTGGTACAGACCAGATATTTTATATCTACTGTAATCACTTTAATCTTGTTATTCTATTATAACAAAAAAATAATAAAATTGAGTCTGCGTGTATCTGAACTTAATCTATCCATTATACTCATGCAAAGCCAATGAAAAGCACAACTAACTCAAAACAGTAGCTTCCCCCCACACACCCCAAAGAATAGGAGATTGAGACATTTATTAGCATGACAGCTTGAGGTTGTCTTAGCAGCTAGGGCAGGGGTCAATGTGGAAAGGGGGTTGCTTTTCCATCACACGATACAGCAGGGCCTCTGCACCTGCCTAAGATAAACTAGTCAAGTAAACCCCTTTTTAAACTCTTCCCCAGTAAATACAATCTGACTTTCAAAATAGAACTAAATTCAGTCCAAATGTATTTTTGTGAGTGGAGAGAATGAAGAAAAGAGATCAGCAAACAGGTAGCAGAAAGCATGGATTATGTAGGAAAGAGACAACATGAACAGTTTCTTATTGGGCTAGCATAACCAGATTTCTTTACTTTTTAAAGGGAAACCATTTCTTGCTTGTGTGTCCATACTTCTGCCTCTTGTAAATGCCCAGCTGCCTGCTCGCTGTGTCAGTGTCTGAATTTGGTCAGGCACCTGCTGCTTTTATGAAGTTGCATATTATTATTTCCTGTGCTTCAGTGATAACAGCAAAATCTCTGGAGTTATCCTGAAATGTCTTCTGTTTTTTAAAATTATTTTAAAAGATTTGGTTTTTTGGAGCAAAAGCCTAAAATCTCTATCAGTGAAGTCTACAAGGTTTCTCTTGTTGTAAGCAAAGGCAACATTTACCCTCAAAGCACAATGCCATTCAGCAAAGAGGTTCCAGGAAGACTGGCACCTCTACCTCCCTCGTATGTCACTGCTGCTTCCCCCAAACCAAGCACTGATGGGATGATCAGCTGGATGCTGTCCTCCATCCTTCATTTCATCACATCTTTTGCCAACTAAACTTCAAGGGGATAGTCTTTAAGAATGGAGATCAAATAAGAAGCAGGAAGTGTGAATAAAAAGCTTCATTTTCTGGTCCCAGGCCAGTGGAAAAGATGTCTGTTAATTTATGAATGAATCAGATTTGTGCTGGAAGCCATTTACAAGGAATGTTTTCTTGGTCTCTTGCTTCATGCTAGTCAAAGCAAAGTCACCTATTCATGTCCAAGCTGCATCTAGGCCACCACTGTTATGCTAACCCTAATGTTAATCCAGGTCCTCAGCACAAATGATTCACAAGTTTCGTTAGAGTGAAAGATCTGCTAACACCTCCAGACAATTCCTCTGGAGAGCTGAGAGTGTATTTAGATTCAAGAGACATCTGTATTTCGATTCAAATTACATTCTTAGCTATATTTCTCCTCCCACTGCTTTTAAATCTCCAGAAAAGCATAACTTTAGAAAGGAAGGCTACATTCCCTAACAGCCAAGAGGAAGATTTACAAGCCAGATGGTGATACTTAAAATAAATAACGAAAAAAGATGCAAGTTAATTTTTCCTCTCTTTTAGTGTGAAAATATCACCATCCCTTCCTGCTACTATCTCCCTCTCAAGATGACTGAGTACTCTACCCTCACTAAATCCTTCTGCACTAATTAAACACCCTTTCCTAGGAGTGCTAGAGACATTAGAAGATACACCTTCTGTCATTAGAAATCAAAAGGTTGTGTCCATAGAAATAATAAATGGAATGGATAGAGTTCTCCCTGCTGTCCCCCCAAATAAGTTTCTGGCTTTCATTAAAAAAAGAATGCAAAAATGTAAGGAAAAAAAGAGGATTTAAAAAAAAATCTCTGGCTTTCGGCGGCCAACAGTTTATATTTTCAGTTTATAGCCAATGGATTTTGGCAACTGAAATCCAAAAACACTAGTGGCTTTGAACAAAATAAAACAAGAAGTAAACCAGCAAACCACTCAAAAAATCTTTTTCTCAAAATACACCTTTTTCTTTTCAAAAATGATTTAGGATAAAATGCTTCATTTTGCAACCACAAAATGTTTAGTTTAAAAAACCAGCAAAAGCTTCATTTCTGGCTACCATACTTTGCTTTCATGAGCGCATCAGGACACATCTGGGACTGGAGAGCTCTGCTTGGGACCAGGGCTTAACACTGTATTTTGTTGTGCATTGCAAAATCAGTCTGGGTCTCATCATGAGGGAAACTGAATGAAATTATAGGTCTTGTGTAATACAATAAGTCCAACTGAATGGTCTAATAATCCCTTTTGGCACTAACGTCTATGAATTGATAAAACATTGTGAACATTTGCAATGATACTGAGAGGACTATATTTCCTTCCATGTTGTGGTCTCTTTGTATGTCATTCATCTGATGACATGCAGATGTCTAAAATTAAGCTGAAAAATCCAGCTTTAGTGTTGCTCAGAAAACACAAAGTGTTGGAAAGCAATTCTGTGTCCCACAGGGAATCTCCCCGGTATATCCTATTGCCACTTGCATGTACCCAACTCCTGTTTGGAGATCAGAAGTGTGCTGGGGGTAAGAAGAGAACATGCCCTTCAATTATTCCTGTTAATCACAGGACATCTTTCTGCTGCAGCTGGAGTAGCAGAATTAGAGGGCTGTACAAATTCGAGCCAAAGATTTGCTAAAAAAAAAAAAAGTGTAAAAATCTGTGTACATTCATTACAATTTCCTCAACACAAGGTAGTTCCACCTCCTCATCACCAGGGGCCCAGACATTGTAAAAACCTCTCAATGCCTTTTGAGCAGTCAGAGTATTTTTAGTGCCTGGGCTTCAGCAATGAAATGCTCTTTCAGAAGAGCCAAAACCGAGTCTGATCTTGACAGCACTCATAGTTTGGTGCTCAACCACTGTTCTGTTTCCAAAACTAAGGTAGAGATCATAGGAGGAAACTAGAACAGTGTTTTGTTTTGCAGTAGAAGTGCAGTTTGGTACTGAACCCCCAAGTCACCTCATTTATTGTCCATTTGTTCATTTAGTAGGATGGCTTGGAGTGGGCAAACTATAATCCTCTGAGAAGAAATCATAAAGGCAGCTCTACTGCAAGCACCCAACATATGTTTCCTAAGACTCTCATGGCAGCAAGAGGTTTTCAGTCTTAAGCACAAAGCCTAAAGAGAGATCTGATTGCTGTCTTCAGCTACCTAACAAGACTAAGGGGAAGATGTAGAAGGACTCTTCTTGGGGTTGTACAGTGATAGGATTAAAGGCAGCAGACACCAGTTGCAAGAAGGGAAATGCCCTTTAAATATTGAGAAATAAATAATTCATTATAAGGTTAGTCAGATAGTGGAAGACAGGCAAAGCGAGGTTAGGGAACCCCCATCCCTGGACATACTAAAAACTCAACTAGACCAAGTCCAGCAACCTGATCTAAACTGATTCTTCTCTGAGTGGAGAGTTAGACCTGACAAATTCTAGAGATCTCCTCCAACTCAAAATATTCAATGGCAAGTATCTGAACAAATTATTATTCCTTAAGCCATCTTCATACCACATAAGTGATGGTTATGTTCAGTCTAGACACCAAACTAAGTTGAGTCTAAAGCAAAATCCCCAAGCCACATGTAATGGATTTAGAGGGACCAGGCTGTCAACTTCTTTGATGAATTGATCTCTTTTTATTGCACCAAATAAATTGTTACGCAAATGTATAAAGAGACCTAAGTTTTCAGCTAGAGCAGATTTGCCTGTATCCAGTACAAAACTGTGAAAACACCAAAGGCAAGGTTTCTGTAAACTGCTTAATAATCTTTTACGGTAGATTAAATTCAGGTATGGTGTACTTCGCAGTCTGCTCTCGACAAAATTGTATCTGGCTGTAAGGCATAGCTTGGCATCTCTGTGTTATCACTGTGGAGATGGTTTAGGTATTTAAAGTCTATACAGTGACACAAATCCGTTGGCATTCTGTTTTGTGCAACATGAATGACCTGATGTGGCAGTTGGCAATAGCAGAGTCCCTTGTGCAGAAGGGGCTGGCTGCCACCCTGCATCAGCGCATGGATGCTTTCTCAAAACTGTTACTGCTTCTGAATGTCACTGCAGTCAAAGAACAGTTGCAGTGAACTCCTTGCATCTGTCAGACTGAATACTCAACATGGAAACCTTTCCATAGAAACCAAAGAAGAAACAAAGCATAAATAGAACTCCCAAAAGACATTCCTACCTGAATATGGAGAAGATAGAATAAGCTTTTCTGTGAAGCTCTCATTTAATCAGAGCACTTGAGGACAAATGCGTAAGTAAAGGATTGTTGGATCATGCCCTTCAATACTATTGTTTCTTGTCATTGCACCTATGCTGTAAATCACTGAATAATTCCCCCTTGACACTCAGAGTGACACAACTTATTTCATATTATCTGCAGAAACCGAAGATGACTGATGGGCTTAGATTGTTCACTGTACCATGTTCACACCAGTAATGTTTCCCACAGTCTGTTTTATTAGTCCTTTCATAGGGCTCCTTTCAGAGACATAGAATCATTTAGGTTGGAAAAGACCTTCAAGATCATTGAGTTCAACCACAAACCGAACACTGCCAAGTCCACCACTAAACCATGTCCCTGAGCACCACATCTACAATACCTCCAGGGAGGGTGACTCAACCTCTTCCCCGGGCAGCCTGTTCCAGTGCTTCACAACCTTTCTGGTGAAGGCAATTTCCCTCATACCCAATCTAAACCTCCCCTGACGCAACTTCAGGCCATTTCCTCTCACCCTATCACTTGTTACTTGGGAGAAGAGACCGACCCCCACCTCACTACAACCTCCTGTCAGTAGTATCCTCTCTTGTGAGATTAACAACAAGCAACCTCAACTTTAGGGGTCTAGTGCTGAAAGTCTACTTCATTATTTTTTCTTATCCTAAGTCGACCCCATTACTCATTTATGTCATCTTTATAAAATGCTTTTCCAAATCAGAGATAGATAAATAAGGGTTTATTTTTTGGCTTGAAACATGAACCAAAACATTAGCAGGGAACTGTGTTCTGGGTTGAAACAAAACAGAGCCTTACACAGAGACTCTGGCAAAATGGAAGCAGAAGGTCAAAAAGATGATTTGGGCCAAACTGATAATATGTGTTTACAACACACAGTTTGTTATCCTTTTAGCTTTTAAAAATAAAATCTCTACAAAAAAATCTATTTTAAACAGAAATGTCAAAAACTACCATTTCAAAAAATGTCAGAGTTGAAAGCTCCAACCAAAATGCTTTTCTTTCCCTCAGCCTCCCTTTGACTTAATGAGTTAAAATAAAATAATCCAGCTATATTTAAATTACTTTCATCCAACTCCTAGCCTTTTCCTAAGTAACACTTATTTTGGCTATTGTAACTACTTCCTCGCTGGTTTTAGGTCTTCAGGCTGAAATCTCCATGGCAGACTAAAAAAGTGAAACATGGATTTGCTGATTATTTTTGGAGAGAGCGGAGGCTCACTTTTCCCCAGAACCCCAGTTTTCCTGCACTTTCCCTCCCTCTTCCATCAAATTCCTGGCTCTCTATGGTCTGCAGTGTCCACTTTGCTGAGGATGCCTAATATTTCTGCCTCACTGTCATAATTTCATCCCTAGCTGCCAAACATAGGCTGCACGAAGAAATAAACTCCAGTCTATTCCCTTTCACTCAGCGGGGAGCTCCATAAAGATTCCCTCATTAGCAAACACAGAGCTGCCAGCAATGTTCTTTAATAGCTCCCTTTCCTTGAGATGTTTTATGGCTACAAATGAAGGCCAAAATCTCCCCGCTAAATAACTCACGCAAATGAAATATCTTATTTGTCTGACCATTCCCTAGCAGTAAAGAGATCACAAGCATGCCTATGCCATCTCTCTCATAACTGCACCCCGGGCTGTAATTACCTGTGTGTCTAAATGTAAATGACTGCAATGACAAGCATATCCGCTGCTCACAGAGCACTGGCACTACTTGTGTTTTGTTTATAACAGAAGGGAAGGACATATCTGCTTCAAGCTGTGCTGTTGGTGAGATGTTCTCGTGAGGTTTAATCAAGTAATTCAGCAGTCTCAAGAGACTGGTGAAACAGTGTGCTGTGGAATGACGTCATGGGGTGAATTTTTGGAATGCAATTCCCATGGCAGTATATAACTCTGAAGGGCAAAGCTATAAGTTGGTGTCGATCCATCAAAGTTTATGGAACTATATCAATATGCAATGTACTCTCTGGATCTTCTGCAGAGAATTTTCCTGAGAAATTCCTTGTGGTGTTCAGCCAAAATGCTGACTTCCTGAACTTCAGAATAACATAACGAGCAAAATAGTATCTACTTGCTACATATCCAAGAGGCTTCACCTCAAGAGAAAAACTAAGTATAATCTTTTGGTGAACAGAACATTTTTGGTCAATGGTATGAGTTGCAAGGCTGATGGAGGGATCATCTCAAGCTCTTGTTTGCGGATGAATTCTTTCTTTCTTTATACACACTTGTAGATAAAAGATTTTACAAAAATAGATTTACAGCTCTTTTGAAGAGAGATGAATGTAGAGGTGCCCAAGAATATGGAGATGGAGAGGACTTGGATCTTACTGCAGATTTCCTCTACAATTCTGTCCAAGTGTTATTGTTGCCACTCTATGGTCTCTCTTGTTTATTTAGAGAATACATTCTATAATGGAGACTAGGTTTCTCTGACAATTTCTATGGCATCAACTGCAAATGACTTTTGATCTCAAATGCATACACTAGGAAAGTAGGATGAATCATTCGAGAGATTATATCCTTCCAGGATTTAGGAAGAAAGAAACCTGAACCTGACCTCCCAGGTTTTGATTAACTTTAAGAGAGTCCAGAACATCAACTTAATGAAACTGAGGTAAAGCTGTATTTAAGCTGTTAATCAGCATTTCTAATGAGAATGGGAAATTTTACAGGGAACAGGTAATCATAGTATTTCAAAGACAGGGAAGCTGAAAAAAAGAAGTGACTCAATCAGGGGAATCCGTGAATGAAATTCAGGGTTTTCAAGTCTTTAGGGCATGTTTTACTTTCATAGACTACTCTGCCTTTTTTTAAGACAGCTCCCACCCTTTTTCCTCCTTAGACACTGGACAGCTCAACAGGACTATGAACTTCAGGCCAAAGTGTGTAGTCAACTGCATGTTTTGTTGCTGGTCTGAGTGGAAGTCTTGGCTCTTTGCAGTCAGCCTGGAAAGGAAAAGGACTCCTTTTTGAAAATTGCATTTTGACGTGCTTGCAGATTGATTGTTGCTCTAAGGATGCTATCTTGCCATGACATATTCATGAAATAGCTCAAAGTTTTACTACCCAACTACTTTTCCAAACAGCAGTAAAAAAATCCCAGTATTGTACGTCACCTCAATTTACTCCCTTTTCTCAGCCTTGCACCTCATTAAATTTTGATTTGTGCCCAGAAGCAATCACAGGACATGAAATTGCTCCAGTGAGTCTTAAAGAACACTAAGTAGTCCTTCAACATTGACTTTGCTTTCTATACACGTTAGTTTCAGGGCTCTGGCCTCTGGATTTGGGTCAATATAACAAAAATACTACCAAGAAAGATATGACTGCATGTTTCATTCCATATCTTCATTTCATTAGAAGCTCCGCCTTCAGTAAAAACATTTCCAGATCAAGGAAACTTTTGGACAAAAGCTTTTTCTTTTCGTTTGTTTGGTTTTCTTTGGAAGGGGATGTTATTGAAAATAATTTAATTATTTAAGACTACTAAACTTTCATTGCTAATGATACCTTACTTCTAGGTTGCATGATGAGGTCAAAGTCCTAGAGAGCTGATTGTAAGTTGATGGCAAGAACATTCCTCAAGTTCGTAAGAGAATCACTTGTAAATCCTCACACAAATAATTTTGTCCTTTCAATAAGATAGAATGCTTTCAGTAGAAGAGACTGAAAGCAGATCCCATATTTTGTCATACTGAGGAAAGCAGCATAGCAAGAACTAGACTTAGTTTGGAAGCTTTTCTATGAGGCTGTTGGGGTATAGATGTTACTTCTGAGAGTCCATAAAAAGCAAGCACATCATTGTCAATAAAATTAAACTCTCTGTGTCAGGGATTGCAACTCTGCTACAAAATGCGTTTGGGTCTATAACTAAGGAAAAGCTTACACACTGCAAAATTATGAAACCTTCTGACTGAGTACTCCAGTCACCATGGCAACCAGGGAAGTCTCAGCAGTTTACTCTGAGTTCCGTTTTCTTTCCATTAAAATACTCACACAGTTTTTGTTTCATCCCGTTTCACAGCAAAGAATTATTCTTTTAAATGTCAAATTTTTTTCACAGAACTGAACCAGAAAGCCGTTTCCTGCCCAATTCTATAAATACAAATTGTAAATGAAGCATCCTGCCTCCTCAAAATAAAATAAAATTGTGTATTTCATTCCAGTGAATAAAAACTCACCTAAAAATGTTTCACTGACCTGTGGGCTGGGTATCGCTGTATCAGACAGATCAATTAAGCCCATCCTATCCAAAAATCATGCTATTGGAAGCATTTGTTACGGCCTAGGTAGGCCAGATACCCAGGTGCTGGTAGGGAAAAAAAAATATTGAACTCCCCAAGGAAAAAATATCGGAGTGACATAGGTCAGTTGTAGTCATGGAAAATAACAGAGGGAGGAAGAGGGTACAGTCATGAGGAGAAAACATTCAGATTAGCACCACACCTCCAAAGCATGAACAACACTGTCATTTTTGCATGTGACAACAGATATTTGGCTTTCATAAATTAGAGTGTTCCAATGAAGAAAAGAGGGGCCTTTCTCAGCTGGGGTAGACGAGTATATTTACAGAGCATCAGTGACTCCTTCTTTTTTCTGAAAGACTTCTAAATGTCCTCTAATTATATGAACATTCAGGAAGAAAAAGGTGACAAGATAGGTGGGACAGTTTTCATCCAAAAAGTAAACTGACAACAGCATTTTAATTTGGGGAAATATAACTGAAATGGGATGTAATAGAGATATAAAAGGTCATAACTTGTACTAAGAAGCTGGATAGGACACATATTGTTTTCTCCTTTCATTAAAAAATAGGGTGAGGAGACATCACACGTATGAAATTATCGAGCATTATATTTAAAACCAAGTGAAACACAGAATTCTTTGCATATAAAGACTAATTCAGTGGTCGATCCTGTTAGCTTAGGATACAGGGGAATAAAATATAACATGATTCTAAAAAGAGAATTGGAAATATTCATGAAAGAAATAGTGTTTGCTGGCTGTCAGACAGGATGGACATGACCTGCATCTGTGGAAGTCTCCAAGCCTTTGATTTTTGGAAGCCCTTGGCCACAAAAAGACTGTCCTAGTTTCAGCTGGGATAGAGTTAATTTTCTTCCTAGTAGCTGGTACAGAGCTGTGTTTTGCCTTTAGGATGAGAATAACGTTGATAACACACCGATGTGTTAGTTGTTGCTGAGCCGTGCTTACACTAATTCAAGGACTTTTCAGCTTCTCAAGGCCTGCCAGCAAGGAGGCTGGAGGTGCACAAGAAGCTGGGAGGGGACACAGCCAGGACAGCCAAACCGGCCAAAGGGATATGATGTCATGCTGAACAAAAAGACTGGAGGGAGTTGACCAAGGCGGGGGGGAGGGTGGGGCCGCTGCTCAGGAACTGGCTGGGCATCAGGTCGATGGGTGGTGAGCAATGACATTGTGCATCACTTGTTTTGTATATTCTTTTATCATCATTATTATTTTCCCTTCCTCTTCTGTCCTATTAAATTGTCTTTATCTCAACCCACAAGTTTTACCTTTTTTCCGATTCTCTCCCCCATCCCACTGGGGGAGCGAGCGAATGGCTGTGTGGTGTTTAGCTGCCTGCTGGGTGAAACCGCAGCAAAGAGTCATGCTATGCAAACTCAGTACATGCAGAGGCTGTCTATACATCTGCTCCAGACCACTGGAGAATGCAGACACTAGAGAAGATAAAGATCTAAAGATAAATGGAATCTTGGCTAAGAAAATGGGTGTTTTCACATGGCATAATTAGTGCTGCAGTTTAAATGTTGAGGGTCTGTGTAGGAGGTTCAAGTATCTATCCCTGGTAATTAAAGGTGAAACTGCTACAAGCACAGCTAAAGGAGACCTTATCATTTGGTTACAAAATATATTTAAAAAGCAGATTATTTAATTTTATCAGGAAGAGATATGAAATTTGCAGAAAGAGAAGGAGTGGGAATTTTAAAATTTTTCAGGTAGCTTTCCTCTTTTGTGGTGGCATCTGCAAAACCCAGCTGTGGTCAGACAAAGGAATACCACAAGGGACACCATTCCTGTATTGCTTCGCCTCTGCCAGAAACAAGAAATATCAGAACTCTAGTGAGAAAGATAAATCTTGTTCCCATGAGATGTTTTTGACTGGTCTTGCGCACATATTGCACCAGTTTCTGCTCTTGGTTTCCCTGACATAAATCAAGTTATTTAGGTGGAGCTCCTGGGAAGACAGCTGCTCCAAAATCAGTCTCAGGTGATGCAAGCTTTCTTCTGCAATCTCACAATGAATGACCTGACCCATCCAAACCTGTGCATTTCTCCCCTCTCCATAAAGAACCAAGTCTGGCTCCAGAGGAAAAGTTTTTCATATAATGCTCAATCCAGAGATCCACCAAGTTCACAGCGTGCCTTTTTGTTAACTCTGCTCTGAAGTGGGTCATGGCCACAAGAGAGTTTACAGGTCATCGTGCATCCCAAGAAGAAAAAAATTAGTGTAAAATGTAATAACAGTGGTAGTGTTTTGACCTACCTTGTTTTGTAGCCTTATTTTAAATTTTATTATTTTCAACTGCTTTTAATTAAATGCTCAAATCGTTCCGGTAGCTTGAGAACCTTCCCCCTCCCTTCCAAGCACACACAAATTAAAGAATGCTTCCCCTGTACTTAATTCATTAAAAAACAGGAATACAAACTGAGGTTTTGGATTGCCTTTTTTTTTATTATTTTATTTCAAGCTGAGACATTCCTCATTTTATTATTTTCCCACATTTTTTAACTACTGCATAAAGGGCTCCCATCTGCAAATGCATTTGAAAAACACAGGTCACAAATTCTGGCTAAGAGTCCAGCTTGTAAAATGTTCCCTGACCTTTTAGACAGAGCAGTACAGTATAGTTATTTATACAGATCTTTTTTTCTCTTCTCTCTTACAAAAAAAAAAAAAAAGAAAAAAGTTTTGGTGCAAAATGTGTTTTGCCAACTATGCTGCAGCAAGTAGATCTGGCATTTCCTTCACAGAGGTCAGCTGATGCCTTTCCTTCAAAATCAGCAGTATTCTTCTGATTTACACCATCTGTGGATCCATCCTAAAGTAACACTCCGAAAAGCATGTGGAATTCATTTATGTGGGTACGAGTGTTTTGTTTGGCTTGGCAACTTTCTTTTGAAAATGTACGTGTTGGACTATCTTCAGGGCTTTCCAGAAGTGCTCAGAATGGATCAGGGTGGAAGGAGTGTAGGTGTCCTCTATGACCTTCCCCTGCTCCTGGCTGGTCTGGGTACAAAGCCAATCTTACAGTATAAGCCTAAAGGCTGGATTTGCCAAGAACCACTCAACCTGTGCCGCGCACCCTGGGGAACAGAAATGAGGAGAACCGCTCCTAGTCGTTCACAGGTGGGAGATGGGCATGCTTCTCCAGGTCCCCACCAGTATTTTGTGCAGTGGAGCAGGGTGAGGTGTAAAACTAGGTTTCAGGATGGCCCAGTGATGACAGCCTTTGCTGGCTTCTTTCCCCCACAACCAGGGATTTGTGTGCCCTGTGCCAGCTGGGCTCTAGCTAGTACCGGATTCGAACTCCTTATGCTACCAGTGAAGCTCAAGAGCTGCCAGCTGGCCACCAGTACTCTCATTTTTCCAAATTTCAATGCCTCTGTCTAGGAACTTCATAATTGCCAGAGTTCAATGGGACGCTTATCTCAGGGTGTACATAACGTATTCATATAGTGCATATCATTTCAAATTTACGAACTAAAGCAATAGGTCGTAGGATGTGGTCCTACTATACATGGCACCTTACGCAGTATCCGAGCTTTCATAGCCCCTTAACACTCAGTGGAAGAGTAGAGCCACAATATTGCTCCTATTGTAAAGAGAGCGCTGAGACTCAGCAGTGGAATTTATCCGGCCAATTGTAGGCATCATGCTAAAGTAGATGGCAAAAGCAAGTCAGATGAACCATACTTTAAAAATGTGATTTGTCTCCATCGACCATGGAAGCAGCCAAGTGCAACTAGAAGCTGTAGATGTCTGCATCGCAGACGTATGGAGTTGGGTGAGATGAATCCCACCCAAAGTGAGTTGGCAGAGTCACATGATGCGCCTGAGAAGAAACTGGGAAGAGGTATGCAGATCTCCCACATGCTAGTGTTATTGCTAACGCATTAGCCCATCTTCCCCACTGCACAAGCAGAGAATAAATGATGTATGGAGAACACATTTTTGGAAAGCCCAGAAGGGAAAGCTTCACATACAAAGGGGATGAGCAGTGCCAAGACTTAATTTCAAGTACAGGTCAGCTTCAGCTGCTGAGTGGTCCTCAGTGAGCTGGTCTGCAGTGTGAAGTGACTTCACCTCATGGGCAATTTTATGTGGAGATCACCTGAGGACTACAAACACGTCTGTGGTTACTGTCCACTTGTGCCATGGAAGAAGTCTTCAGCTGGCAATGATTTCTGGCTACAACCAATCTGAAACAGAAATGAAGGCTCTTTTTCCTCCCCCGCCCCCCACCCCATAGAACCATGTAGTTCTCCGCTGGATCCAGCATGCTGAAAAATGGAGGTTCTCTTCTGGTATGAATTCCGGTATAAATTTACCAGGGAGTGACAGAGAAAGCTAACAACTGCAAGATTTAGTAACAGACTTGATATACAGTTGTTGGGCTTTGGGTTTGGGGTTTTTGTGCGGCTTGAGTTTTTTTACATTTTTCTTTTTAAAGGTGGCAGTGTCTTATGTGCTGGATAGTGGGCACATTATGGAAGGCCCACATTTCCATCACAAAAAAGTGGGTGTCTGTGCCATACTAAAATTCTGTGGTCCGTATGTGCATTTTCATGGCATCAGTAGACGGCAGAGAAAACTTTCGCTCATCCTTTGCTCTTCTGGTTTGATAATAAATCCAGCCTGCAGTGGTCATTTTTGTTTTGGAGAATTGTTACAGAAAATAGTGTAAGAAATAGATCTGGATAGCAGCTGTCAGGGGATGTGCTGAATTTCATCAGAGGGAATTGCAGTTGATCAGGTATTTTGCTTCATTAAACTTATCTGGAACAACATCTTCCATTCTAAAAATAAGCACAAAACACCAGTGTGAAAAATAAAGCAGCATTTCTAACTGCTCAGTTGGGAGATAAAAAAGACAGTCTTGCAGTTTTGTTTCTGAGCTAGATGATTAAGGTTCATTTCTCAGATCTCTTCAGAGCTATATGCATCAGAGATAGAGCCTGGTTTCTGAAGGGTTTGTGGGTCATCACTGATCGTATTCATTGTCTAATAAGGTGTGGATACATGGCTCAGGTAGTCCCCCAGTTGGTTGCTGACCAAAACTAACCTGTGGGTTCAACTGGGAAAGGGGGAGGAATGGTGCAGATTTGCAGGAAGAGGTAGCGTTTGTAGACATCTGCTTGATTTTCCTGGGAAGCCATCAAGGAATTCATTTGGAAAATGCCCATGCAGGTACCCAAAAGAGGACTCAGGTCAACTGTGAGCATTTAACCCCCTCTGCTGCTACTTAACATTTTCTAGGTGTCCTTCGCCTGAGAGGGTTTCAGAGCTACAACTCACAACTCACTTCACTTGCTGAAGCTGTGCTTCCAACTGTAAAGGCACACATGATTTTCCTAGGTCTGGAAGGAGAGCAAGGAAGGAGGAGAAGGACAGTATCCAAGAGATTAAGACTCTCAGCAGGAATATCCAATTCCTAGACTCCTCTCTCTGGCCTGCTCCTGCAGTTTGCATGCAAAATTTTTTGAATAATTAAATAATCACCTGGAGGGAAGGGCCATTCATAAGGGATAGTTAATCTGTGTTCTTTAGTTTGGCTTTTCCTGCTTTTTGGTTTGGTTTTTTTTTTTGCCTTCTTGCATGCTCCCAGGAAGATTATTTGGAAGTGATTATGCCCAAATACTGTTTAATCTATGACATGCTTGTTATTATCCAAATATTGTAGTAATCCTGCATAATGAAGTGTGGAGCTGAGAGTTAATTTTGAATATAATACAAACAAATAAAATACAGTCACTAAAATCTCATGCAGCAGGTTCAGTGTTTGCATGTCTCCAAAGTTTAACGCTCAGTAACTAATTAAGGAAGGATGCATAGTGCTGCAGACTTTAACAAATAGTCTCTGTCAATGGTTGTGTGTCCCCTTCCTTTTTTTAAAATATAATGTTGCTATTTGGGGTCTGTAATTGCATCATCCCTCCTTACTTCTCCTTTTCCACTGCAAAAAAAAAAAAAAAAATTAAAAAAATCCTGCTCTATTTCTGTTAATAGGAGTCTAAATGCCTCTCTTCCAAATTTACTTTATTAGTGCTCATATTGAAAAGGAATAAATGCAATATGTGGAAGAACACAGATATTTATTTATTTATGGACTCTAGCCCTGGACACAGAGCCATGAGAATAGGAGCTATAAGTGGCGTATCATGATTCCTGTTTTCTTCTACAGATATTTTAGTTTATGAAATAATAGTGATGACTTCAGTGTAACCACAAGTAATGTCCCCAGCCAAGATCAGAGCCCAATGTGTTGAGTGGTTTACAAATAAAATGTTAGAGACAACCCTTATTCCAAAGAGCAAAATGATTTGGCTGAACAATACCCAATGGAAGAAGTAGAACTAAGGTCATATCTACTTGCAGGAATGCAGACAGATTTGGGATCCCAAAATTTCTTGGCCCAAAGACAGCCCTGAAGCAACCACAGACCAGCCGTTTATGGTAGGAATATCAAATAGTTACACCTCTTCTACATATATGGGGAAGGTGACAGGCCCCACACAGACACAGCCCTTTTCAGAGCAAAGTCAGACCCAATACCCATCTTGGGCTTTTCATCAATGGGTGTCCAGGTTTCTTTGCCAAAAGGAAGGGGAACTTCTAGCTCCTGAGTTTGTTCATTCTTGTTTTGCAGTGTTATACACAGCTTACTTGGGAGCCACCACTTCAGAATAGAGGGAATGTTTGCCTTTTGGCTTAAGGGCTAGCAGACAGCTTGCAGAGGAAGACACCTAAATGGAGATGTCTGCAGGTGAGTTAGAAGCTCAGGTTCACATTATAGTTAGTGGAAAGCCAGGTTAAGAGAGTTTTAGAGGGTGATTCAGCAGATGCGACAGCGTGAGTGAGATTCACTTTCCTAAACTTACAAATCTAGTAGTATTTGAAGCACCTCAGGGTATGCGAGGTATGCACACAGGGCTGCCAAATTTTATACATGAGCTGAGACCCACGCCTTCCTGCAGTGCCAGTTGGACGGCAAATTAGGTTCCCTAGGGCATCTCATATGGACACTCTAGATGCCTAGATATGGTCAACTGAATACTCCTATGATTGTCCTCTTTAGGAAGAACTGCATTTCTGTTTCCATTCAGTTGACTGTGTTGACTAGCTCTGCATTTATTGCAGTGGAAGCTGGGACATCTAGCACATGCATAGACACTGAACTAAAGTCTTCATTTGTGAGCTAAATTTTATTTCAGTTATCACTGCTACTACTTAGACTTGGCTTTGTGACATGCTGATCATTAGATTAACATCACAAAAAACTTCCTCTCTCACTGAACTGATGTATTTATTTTCCCTTTTGTTTAAGCCAAGAGATACACAAGTTGGGGGTGCAGGGAGTGGAAAAGAACAGTAGTTAAGGAAAACAAGTGGCAAATAGGTAGAAAAATGAGAACTCATGGAAAAAAATATGCCATCAGTGAATAGTTAACCTGTGGAATTCGCTGGGACAATGTAGTTTAATGTCAAACTGTAGGTTGCTACTACAGTACAAGGCAGAAGATGACTGAGTTGACAGAGGACAGATGTCTGGAGTTAAAATAGTAAATTAAAAACAAACCGGCTTTGAAGGCCAAGTAAATCTCCATTCCTCAAGACATATAATCTTTCCTCTGTCAAAAGAGTGGGAATAGCAAAGTGCTTTTCTCCAAAACAGGCTATTCACTAAACTTCAGGATGCTGTTAAACTAAAGGATTTCTAGCATCATCCTCTAAAATAGCTAATATCAGCCATTTCAAAAGACGATAATAGACCAGAGGGCTATTTCTCTGGCCCTGAATTATCCATTGCTGTCCCTAGACTACCAGTCTTGGAGGCGTACATAAAATTCATAATTAATAAACAAAACTAAAGTCACAGACCACAGCTAATTGGTGTGAAAGACCCATGTTGCTGGTTTGCTGGGATGCAGCTGAGATGATTGTTCCTCTAGCACTGTTTTCTCACCAGGCTAGCTAAAGCGTGTGCTTAACAAACCAAATCATCACACAGTTACTTTCCTCAAGCAATCATTTTTTCCCCTCTAAAGATGAGCTGAAGTGTATAATTACTCATCAGCTTCCCTGCCTCAAAGCAAACTTGGAGATTGTTGCACTAATGATAGCCTCAAATTAGTGGCTAAGAAGAAGGCAATTAGAATCATGCTGTCAAAAGAAATAAGGAACAGATTGTGTGTTCAGGAGAGCATTTTGTAGGTACAGCTACAAATTAAGACCTCTGAGATGTCTGAGGAAACAGTGAGTCAGTCTGTTGACTCTCGCAGAACGCTCAATTTCAATATTGTCACTGGGGGTTTGCATCAGTTAGAGCTGCTCCATGCCCTTGAAGGTGCGTGTTCCTAGAGACCTGGTGTAGCGCATCAGAGGGAGTGGGATGCAAAGGTGGAGGTGTTAAATGAAGTATCTTCCCCTTATTCCAGCCCTTCTCAGCATGTCTACTTCCCAGCGGCTGTATGCAGTGGTGCATCTTGGTCACTTCCATGGAGCAGTCATTCCCCTAAGCCCTCTTAACCAGAGTTTGCAGTTTGGAACATGATTTGGGACCAGATGCTTAGGGGCAAAGCAGGCCAAACAGCTTAATGTAGAGGAATATGTGCCTTATAAAAGGGTACTGATGTCAGGAAACCGTTGGAGGCATCTGGAGACTGCTATTCTAAAGCCCTAACAAGTGACCTGGGCGTGAAGAATGACCTACAGCTCAGGCTCCAGGGGATGTTCTGGCTGAAGAAAGAGTTTCGTGCTCCACCATACCTCTAGAAAACCACACTCATTCTTCACTCAGCATCCCATGAAAGCTGTTCTGCTGAGGTGGTGGAAGAAAACCATCCAAACAGAAAAAACCACTGGGGCCTCTGCTACAGTGCATTTATCTGATGGTAATTCTATTCCCATTTTTGTACTCTAGCTTTGTTCTGGAGAGTTCCTATGGAGGCACAGATCAGCTCTTGCACTGACTCATTTGCAGACAAGCTGAAAATCCTAGTCTGAATGAGACAACAGCAGGGCCAATAACAATGGGGGGCTTTACTTAATTTTGTTCCCAGAGAATGTTACTAGATATACAATATCAGCTGGAGAAAAATCCTGCTTCTGTTGCTACCTCATGATTTAGAAAACTCAGTGCTTTCCAGGTAATTAAATCATCTTCCTCTAAGGGCCTCAGGTAGCTCATTCTGCAACACAAGGCACTGTAATGGCTTGTATCGAAGACATAATGTAGCAGCACAGAAGGGTCAAAGTACCATACGTAAGGAAACCTTAGTAAGATGAATTTTCTAGTTATTACTTAATTAGACCTGCAGCTAAGTCAAGGCATTTTCATTCTTTTAACAAATTTATAAGGTTGGTGTAAGCTTAACACCCAAATGTCCATTTCCAAATGTTCCTTCAGTTACTACCTGGACCAGAATTAAAGGAGCAGCATTTTTCCATGCTTTCCATACTCTTTAGTACTTTTTGCTCCGGATTTGCAAGAAAAAAGATATGCAGGAATGACAACAGTGAGAGGAACGGAGGTATATGTTCAAGCATTGATTGAAGATTTGTTGGTGCATCTAATTTTATTCACAGCAAGGATTTTTTGCCTATATTTAGGCAACTCCCAAGCTTCTCAGAAGACTCCGCACATCACCAAACAGTTCGTAATATTTTAAATGTCATGAAAAGACGGACAGATGCATTTAAAATTAATAAGAGCAAAAACTCGTAGAAGTTGCTACAGAACAAAATATTGTATTATTAACAGTAATAGATTAGATGTCATTCTAGGAGAAGAATCTTGACTGTCTATGGTGGGATGCTATTCTTGGCAGTTCTTCTGTAGGCTGCTAGTATTGTCTCCAAGTGAATATGTTAAGCTTTTGTTTATCAGGAATACAAATGTTTTTCCTTGTACAGAGCCTGTTATCTCAGCATGACGTGCCATGGTACTGGTTACGTCTGTTGGCATGAGTACACGCCCTTTCTCTTGTCAAGGTCTCAAACGTAAGCAAAAAGTTGGACTGCTTTGTTTCCCAGCACAGAATCAGTTATTTTGCTGACTGAATCCAGGCTATCTCCTCATCACTTTGGGATGCAGCCATCAGAGCTGGAGGTCAGAAAGGGTGCTTGCTTAGTGCTGTAGTAACTGTGCCATTAATAAGCTAATGCCCTTAACATTTTTCAGATTTCTGTATTATTTTTCTTGTCATCTGATACATATTGCTCATACTGTCCTGATTCCGAAAGTCATTTTTCCCCTCTAAGGTAATGTCCACATCTCTGAAGTCAAGTGGCAATGGATGAAGACTCTTAGGCAGACAAATCATTGAGATCATTGACTCTCCTCCAAGGGAATAACAGTCCAATGTGAGCTAACCTTCTACTTCCCTTGTTCACATTATACCGCTGACTGGTTCAGCCATCCAAGGAAAGCTGCCAGCCATAGCCATTCACTTGCTGTGTTAGTTGCCAAATGCTTGGTCCGCCAGCTAGGAGCTCCTTTGCCAAGCTCCAGTTGTGATGAGTTCCCTGGCACTGATCCAAGCTGAAAATAGGTGCAGTTGGATCCTTAAGCCTCTTTCTTTGTATTTATTCAGTAGGGGAGGAAAGCAAGAGAGGAGGAAACGAAGCTGGGTTTTACGCAGACATTGTTACAAGTCACAGGAGAATCTCCAAAGGACTGGAAGGAGAGTTTGACTCAGATGGAAAAACCCAAGAATCCAGATGCTTATCCAGAAGCCTTTGATCTATCAGCATGGAAAGTCTAGCTCAGGTTTTCCAGCTCTTCCTTGAAATTTTTGGTGCTTCTTTAGTCCTTCTTGAAAGCCACCCATCTCTGTGTACTTCTGTCTCTCAACAAAGTTCATAAACAAGGAAGGCAATGAGTAACTCGATATCTGAATGTTCATCCAAATTCTGGGTGTCTTTTGAGGATTTTTTCTCATTTTGTACCTAATTAACCTTTAATTGTTACCAAGTTTGTTCACAGGGGGTTTCCCAGGCTGAACATATCAAGAAGAACAGTAACCATTCTAAAAACATAATGCTATTATTGAAAAAGCAAAAAACGTTAATTAATGAATAGAGTAGATGGGCAAAGCAAGAAGAGCAAATGTCATTACTTAGGCTCTATTGTGGAACAAATAATTGTGATTACTACAGAATGGAACAAAGGTCTCATTTACATATGATCAAAATTCATTTTCCCTTGGAAAGGATGATGACTATTAATTAAATGGCATTAGCAATTTTTTTAGAGGAATAAATTCAATGCTGAAGGGGAGAAGAGAGAGAGAGGGGAGAAAAAGGAGGAACAAATCAGACAATACTCTATCTAAAGGATTTGGGTGAGATTTTCTACCTGTTCTTCCAGCTGTTTAGAAGGTATAGCAGCTATGCACATATTGCAGAAATGAAGCATCAATTCCTCTGACACCTTCACCTCAGATGGCCATTCAGTCATCAAATGGACGTCAGTGATGATCCAGCCAGTGGGATCTCGGATGCAATCTGTCTCATACTGAAGTTTAGTAGTTCAGGTGAATTGAGCCTTTGCTATCAAATAAGAAGGGAGCCTGGGAAGATGAGTTCAGACATAGGTCTCTACACTGCAAACAGCTAAATTTAGATTAAATAAATTACATGCACACACCCCGCAGACATTAGACATTGAAGAGATTATTGTGATCTTCTGCACCATATTGCACCATAAACTGTGTATGGGATGTCTAGGAAGTGAGACATGGGCTACAACGCAATATCATATGATCTGATAGCATATATTGAACTAGTCAACATTCGTGAGGTGGCCAAGATGCCCATAGCTTTCACCACAAGTCCATACTTCCCATATGTATGGGCTGTCCCATTTTCTTCCCTCAAACCGCACTGTACCTGATGGCAATAAAACCAGACCGAAGGCAGAGTTTCACCCAATCTGATAGGCATACAATGCCATCTGCCAAAAATCAGAGAATGTCTCAGGAAGTGGTGGCCAGTGGAGAAATCAGGATTGATCTTTGCCCTCCCACTACTCCAGGATATACTCTTCATGTCCAGTGGCAGAGATGAACATGGGAATGAATGTGGAAATCCTTTCTAAACTGGGCACAGAGCTCTGTAGAATCAAGCCATGGAGATGATAAGGATGTGGGACGCTTGGGCAAGACAGCACTATGACTGAAGGAGACAAGTCTTTCTGTTGACCTTAACCTTTCTAGCCTTTGGCACTAACTCCATCTCTCCTGATCTCAATGGAACAGAGACCTAGAGAAAATGCTGCTGTCCACACGACAAAACCCACTGCAAAATGCAAAGTTTTTTACTCTTATTGAGAGAGGTCCTTCACAGGTCTAGTAACAGAGAGGCTTTCTCCAGAAGAAATGGCTGATCAAAAAGACTGTACCTAATTTTATTTATAAAGTAGTACAAGAACTAGAAACTGTATTTCCTTACTGCCAAGAAAGTACCATGCCCATTTCATTACACTGCTCCCAAATATAAGTAGAGCTACCTTAGGCCATATACCATCTGTCTTTTGAAAGTTGCAATAGAAGAGTCCCATTCATGACATAAAGTAATCTTCATATGAAAGCTTTACCTGGCAATATTAATTCTTTATCAAAGTTGAGCATTGCTTTGCCAGTGTTTTGACCTGAAGAAGAAATGCAGTAACAATAACTCTTCAAACTAACCCACACATGCTTTAAAAAAAAGTACTGCAATTAAAAAAAGAAAAAGGGGGGAACCGACCAGACATTATTCAGAGAGAAGCAGGGAAAGTTGGAAAAACTCAACAAAACATTTTGATTTAACTGGCAATAGTACCAAAAACAAATGTCCATAAAATTGTGCTTGTTTTCTTGGATATGTTTCTATGGTATGAAGTCAAATTGTCATTAACTGCCAATTGGCTACCAGAGTTACTTCCAGAAGTTCAAGTTTCTCAGTGGCTCTACTATAATATTAAAGTGTGAGGAATTAGCCCAAAAAGCCTCATCAGAGGAAGGAGGAGTGGGCTGGATCTTCAATTGCTGTACTTAAAAGGTCTTTAGGAGGAAAGTTTTGTATGAGGAGGTGGTAGAATGTGTTGAAAAATTAGCCCAGAGAGAGTGTGTTGATGACATCCAGGACGGGATTAACAATGGGGCCGTGTTGTAATCTGGAAATGCTGTACTTCAAGCAGCAGTGGAAGGAAGTCTGGTTTACAGTGGCTCTTTCCTGTGCAGATCCTCTGATGCTTATAAAAGGTAAAGTTATTTTTCCCTGCATTAGGGAGGTTATCAATAGGATTTCTGTTCTCTGGGGAGCTTTTGTTGTAAAATCTCTGAGGAATCTTTGTCTTTGAGACTGCATCTATCAAATTCAGTTGACACTGACTATTTTTTCTTAAAAAGGTTGTTGAGGGGAAGGATGTAGAGGCAAGATGAAGAGACATGCAAAAAGATAAACAGACACCAGCAGACAGCACCATTGGGGGCATTTTCTTAGGAAACCAGAAAAAGTTAAAATACTTTGTGACAGGCAATACTCATCCTGTGTTTTGTGTGAACAAGCAGATGAAATAGATGAACAGTGTACGGAGTACTCTGCACAGAGACTACTGCAAGAAGTGAAGAAAACATCTAAGTATTACCTGTCTTAAACCAAAACTGCCTTGTGCATTGGATAGGACAGGGCCATCTGATGTGCTCCCCACTGTCCCACCACAAGGAGTATGTGTCTCTTGCCCAGGACATGATGCAATATTTTTAAGGTTTTGTTTCCCTCCAAAAACTCTTTGAATAACGGGACATTGCAATGAGAAGTCTGAGGCAAGGTGCCCAGGAAATCTGGCATTTCCCTGTTTGTAACAGTAGGGACCTGGTTCTCCTCCAAATCATGTGGTTATGAATGTGATGACTGCTGCTTGTTCCTATTTTAGGGCAGTCAATTTGCCTTGGCTTCTGAAGCCTTGCTTTGCCACGAACCACCTGGCAGAAGAAGTTTGAGGCATTGTGGCACCCTTAGCAGAGGGAGCAGGGGCGACAGGTAGACCACAAAGTGATGCTACCCCCAGGATTGTTCCATCCCAACAAATGCCTGCATGGATAAACAAAGAGCTCCTAGCCAAACTCAAACACGAGAAGGAAGCATACAGAGGCTGGAAGCAAGGATGGGTAATCTGGGAGGAATACAGAAACATTGCCTAAGCATCCAGGGATGTAGTTAGGAAAGCTAAAGCCCAGATGGAACTGAAACTGGCCAGGGATACCAAAGGCAACAAGAAGGGCACATAGGTGACAAAAGGAAGACTAGGGAAAATGTGGGTCCATTGCTCAATGAAGGGGGGAAATAGTTACACAGGACATGGAAAAGGCTGAGGTATCGAATGTCTTTTTTGCCTCAGTCTTTACTAGCAAGACTGGAATCCCAGGAATCCCAGGTCCCAGAGACCAAGGGGAAAGGCTGGAAGAAGGAAGATGTACCTTCAGTGGAAGAGGATCAGGCCAAGGAATACTTAAGCAAATTGGACATATATAAGTCCACGGGCCTTGATGGGATGCATCCATGAGTGCTGATGGAGCCAGCAGATGTCATTGCAAGGCTGCTGTTGATAACCTTTGATCGATGTTGGTGACTGGGGGGAACACCAAATGACTGGAGGAAAGCAAATGTCATTCCTACCTTCAAGAAGGGCAAGAAGGAGGACCCAAGGAACTACAGGCCGGGCAGCCTCACCTCGACTCTGAAAACCATTTCCAGACACATTAACAACAAGAATATCATCAGGAATAGTCAGCATAGCTTCACCAAGGGAAAGTCATGTTTGACTAACCTGATAAACTTCTGCAATGAATGACTGGCCTGGTAGATGAGGGGAGAGCTGCATATATCATCTACCTAAACTTCAGTAAGACCTTTGACATTGTCTTCTGTAAGATCCTCATAGAAAAACTGTTTATCTATGGGCTGGGTAAGCAGACAAGGAGGTGAGTTGAAAACTGTCTGAATGGCAAGACCCAGAGGGTGGTCATCAGCAGCATGAAGTCTATTTGGAGGCCAGTAACTAGTGGTGTATCCCAGGGGGTCAATACAGGGTCCAGTCCTGTTTAGCATCTGGATGATGGAACAGAGTGTACCCTGAGCAAGTCTGCTGATGACACAAAACTCCAGAAAGCCAGTGGGTGGAAGAAAAAGACATTTTTGGAGGTAAAGCTGTATGACTGAGACTTACCTGCAGGATAAAAGATCTCTTCTCTGCTTGTCAGCATGGGTACCATGCCCTCCAGATATGAAACAAAAACAGAGTCCATGCAACATTGGTACTAAGACACTTTGTCATGCAACATAACCGTTGAGATTTCATATCCTAGTATGTAATACTAAGAATGGAATAACCTGATGTCAGTTAGCCGTATTCAGAGAGACTCCTGTATGTGATGTTACAGACACTACAACTCCCACACTATGGGCTGAATGTACTTCAGAGTTACGGAAAGCCCAGAAGGTGCCTTCATACTTGTTAAACCAACAAACCTGGTACTGTCCTGCATTTTATAAGGGACAAAAGTGTCAAAAAAATGAAAGGCTATTGCACATTTCTGGTTTTGGACTCCAGTTTTATCCCACAGTACCGAGAATGATGGCAGTCGACAGGGCAAGACAGAGTCATGTCATAGCCCTCAACCTCATATTTGTCTTCACTAAAATCTTTCATAAAATAAACATATTGTAACTCAGAAACACTTCCCTCTTAGGCTGCAGTTTCCTCAATGGTAGTTAGAAAGATGGGGGAAAGATAGTTCCCAGTGCTGGTTAATCCTACAAACAGTGTGAGGACAAGAATCCAGGGGTGGCTCAATGACTTGATGGAAAAACACTTTACCCTATTGGTAACGATGGCAGAAAGGTAGTACAAGGGGAATGGGGTCACAGGAAACACTATAAACTAAGGGTGGAGAAAGGTTTTACAATCAGCATCAGAGAAAGACTTGCAGCTTCCTCAGAGAATGATATTATAGAAACTTGTCAAATGAAGATCTGACCTATGTGTACCAGCTGAGCCTGACACCCTCAGCTTTGAAATGTAAAGCTTCTGCCACTCTGAGCATCCGCTTCACTGAATAACAGACATAGCAGGCTGTTATTTTTGTGCTCATAACCCATATTTTAAGAGCCTGATACATTCACATATGCCAGCAGGAAGGCTGCTGGGTTGGTCTGCCAGTCCTATTTAAGGGTGCAAATTCCCCTTCACCGATGGGACAATCATAAGCAAAACAATTTCAAATGCTTCAAAAGATTTTTTCTTTTTCCATAGCCAACCTAAAACGGAAAAAGCCTCACTAAGAGATTGGATCAGATTCCTCACTCAGTAAAGGAAAAACAAGATGACATCCAAACCTCTTAAGTCTTTTCACACATGGAAGGCCAGGCAGCCAAAATTCTCCTTCATCATTTCCACATTCAGCTTTCCACACACTGAGAGTTACAGAACAGCACTTTTTACATAACAAATATCCTTTTACGAGAAAAAAAAAAAAAAGGGAAAAAAAAAGTAGAAAATCACATATGTCTGCCTGTATTTTCAAGGATTTCTGTTGGTTTCTTTCTTCTCTTCCTATAAAAAAATGTTTTCTATAAATATAGGAAGTAGCATTGCCTCCTGTTACCTGGCCTTACCCCACATTTGTTGCGGTCAGTGGTGAACTTCTTGCCACCTATTCAGAGAACAAAATTCCACTCTTTTCAGCTATCTCATTTATATTGGCTAGCAAGTTTCAGGGTTCTGGGTATCCCAGTATTATCCCAGATAATTTCATGTTTGCATTTTACCCATTCAAAGCCTACTCATTCTTCCACTTCCACATTAACATTTTTGCTGAGTTCTTCATTTTAAATGACTAGCAAAAGTTGGGTGGGATAGAGAGAGGATGTATTCATACACTCATTTGTTATCCATATAATAACATTTTTTTCTATGGGATTACTACTTTTTTTTGTGTCCTATGACAGCCTGATCAGAACTGTGTTGTTAACAGTAGGTGAAGGCTTTCCATGCAAGCATCTTATGGCAAGGAGGTTGGATCTTGTCAAAATCAGCAGGAATCCAACATGGGTTTATAAAACTTGACACTCTTGCATCTCCACATGACGAAAAATTTTCAACCACCAACAGCAGAAGACGGGTAATATTCAGATCGGTATGGATAGAATATTGAACTGCAAGGCTAAGGCTTACAGGATGGATAATGTCTCGTTCCCCATGATACAGATGGGATACAGTATTTAAACACATTCATACATCTCTCTATAAACATACACATGTATATTTATCAGCAGTGAAACACCTGCAAAAATCAGCAACCAATTTCCAAGTTAATGGCATTTAAAAGGTAAAAACATATTTGTAATATTGGCAGGGCTTTGTAACACAACTTAAATTGATATTTAAACCTAAGAAACCTCTGGAAGCTCTAGCAGTGCTAGTAAAGTGGGATTTCTTGTACTTTCTGGTGGTTTTTTTTTTTCAGCATAGAATTCAATCACCTTTTCATGTTCTTTCCATGGTTCTAAATCTCTGCTCCTTTCTAACCCCAAAGAGATAGGTCAGTTTTGCAAAGTTCAGGGGCCCCACTCAGGTTCACAACAGCACATTTGGAAAACTTTACAATATGTTTTGGTTCTCAGAAATCATGCTGATAAGCTGAAAGCATGGATTTGGCAAAGTAAGATGATATTCAAAGCATAAAACAGCTAGCAGGTGTCAGTAAGTTTCTGCTGCTTCTTCCATATTGCATTGTGTGGTGGTGTTGATATCTGTGTAATTTTTGCAATTTTGCTAACTCCTATGAGTCCCAGCCATGTTGTGCTAAGCAGAAAAACTCAGGCAGTGCCTGGAATAGAAATAGAAGTAAGTTAACTGTAATTTCTGGATTTGCTGTGCTACATTAAAATTAGCTCTGTGCTGAAATTTATCTGTAGCAAATCAAAGTCACTTAATTGGAGTGCTAATGGCTCTGAAATCACCAGCTTAAATACCAGAGGAGCTTCTGTGTATATTGTCAAGGAGTAGGAGACCTGACTGCAGAAGTGACGATGCCAAAAATGTGTTGCACAAAGTAACTTTAAGAATGTTTATGAGAAAGATGACAAAAGGTAGCCTTTGTATGTAGGGCTCAGGTTTTGATTAAGAAATATAAGTATGGATGCCTTCATGAGTCTGGGGTATCTATGCTCCAATTACAGTCAGCACAGATCCAGACAATACCACAGTCAGAGCCCGGAGTAATTCAGCTCCTTTGACAGTGCTCATTGAGGCCCCACAGTTTTATGCACATAAGCATTTGGTGATATCAGAGATGCATCAGGGTTTTTGGGATGTCCCGTTGGGTCTGTAGACACAACACTGTTTGGGGCTGGAAGGTGGAGGCCAGGTGAAGCATCCCAGGGCAGCAAGTGGCACTAGACACTGATATTTAAGCAAATTAATCCTGATTCTAATGATGTCCGATCCATTAGTTCCACCATCTGCCATCTGGATGGGAAAACTTTCCAAGGATCCTTTGCCCTACACAGTTGTAACCTGTCAGTTTGCACACACTGATGAGAAAGCAGGGACCCATGCCATGTGGGGAGGCACTTGGAAGTCCGACAGATGTCCTAAAACATTTCAAATAGCTCAGGGCACCTTTGTTTAGGCAAACGTATTGTACCAACTTTGCCTGTGATATTGCAGGAGGGGTCTTCACTTTAGTTTGAATGAGTTTTGCCACTCTGCTCATTTATGTTGAGCAGCAGCCTTATGTCTATTAGTGTATTACACTGAAAATTATCTGCAATGGGTGATGGATTTCACGGGAACTTTATTTCTGTCAAGTGAAACCGCAGTATCAGCTGAATAGTTTCCAGCCTCAGACTACTAATTATAAGCACTTTTCATCAGCTTAATTAATTAGATGGGGAACAAGGATCAAAGACACAAAAGAAGTTGCAGCTTAAAAAAATAAAAGCTGTGGCTTCCTTCTTTGTTTGTTTGTTTAAGCCCTCACTTTTTCTGTCACTGGGTTTTCTGCGTGAGCCTTGATGATGGTACGGATTTCTAAAAATGTGAATACCCAAAGAGCACCAGTCCTGAGTGCGAGCATGTGGGAGGGAAGGGGGTCTGAACTTGTAATTAAGGACAGTGCCCAGCTTTGTGCCATCTCCTCTGGATGCACCTGACTGAAAGGTCAAAACAATTCCTTGTAGATCATCGCTGCTTTGCAGAAAATAGCCTGATCTTTGTGAAAGGAATTACTTCACAGAGTAAGGTTGCTTGCCTTGCAGGGGTAAGAGTGCAACAGTGAAAATGCTCAAAATTATCCCAAAGAGGAGGAAAAATCCATCTATTGCTAACATGACACATAGCTACCTAATTATTTCTATCTTGGCTTCCAAGTGACTAACTCCTGTTGTTTGTAATCAACACAGGAAGGCAGGCATTGCTCTCAATGGGAGCAGAACAGAAAAATCTTCTCAAATCTTTTAACAGAAAAAAAATTTTGAAATACTAGTTTTATGTCTATCATTCTTGTTTTTCCAACTTGTCCGGAGAAGTGTCTTTGTAAAGCAAAAGTGAAGATGATCCCTGAGGCCCTGAAATAGCTAGAAGAGCTTGGCCTTTTTTGAACACCAAGCTCTTAGGAAGATCTGTCCATGAAAATCTAAGTAACAGAGCTTCCTTTCTCACCCTTTGTGTGTATTTCTGCAAAGCTCAACACTACTTTTGTAGTGAACAATCAAAATTTTTCAGTCTCGCCTTTTATGATGAAACCTAAACCCCTGTCTTCTGGACTCAAGTGCCTGAACAAGAAATTCAGATTCAGTTTTCAATTCAAAGTAATATACAGAACGAAATGAACACCTGGGCTTCTAACTCCCACTTTATTTAGGAGACTAAATGCCTTCTTGGATCTTAACTTAGGTGTAATTGTTGCAGAGAATTGCTTGGCAATATGACTTTACTGAAACTCAAAATCCAGAAGCCAAAATACAAGGAAATAGCAACAATAAAAGCAACAAAACCCCTATCCATTTTTATTTTACTTTTTACAGATAAGTTTCTGATTTCCAGAAACTGATGGATGACACTATTTTAAGAATTTAAGATAATGAGTCTCTGTTATAAAGTGGGACACTTATATGCTGCAGTGCTATTACAATTAAAAATAATAACTTTGAAAGCCACAAGCAATGGAAATGACTGCATGACATTTAAAAAACTCCAAGGTAAACAGATTTTGCACTTGGATCCATTAACCTTCTCACTTTAAACTACACAGAGCTGTACTTCAACCCGACAACCACAACACTGACACCAAGAAGAACTGGGCTCCAAAACAGATGGGAAACTGAAAAATGTAGCTTTCATCTGGGACCTGTGTTCTGAGCAAACCTAAGTGTTGCAAAAGCTCAATGCTCTGAAACAACAGGTCACAGACATTTCACCACCCTAAATCCTGGGAAGTTCTGGTCATTTTCTGTACATGTTGCAGTCTCCATCTATCCAACAGCATTAAATAACACGCCCTCTTCTAAAGGTCATTTTGTGAAAATCAGCCTGTTAATATTGATGAGGTATTTCAGATATTGAGCGTCCAATGTTCCCTTTGCAGCTGCGGAAAGAAACAAAGAGCAATTGGTCTGGTCTGGTTTGGGATGCATTTTCTTGAGACTGAGTGATCCAACACACCAGCTCGCTATTTTCAGATGGGTAAGGTACACTTCACTCCCCCCACCTGCTCCTACCACCCACCCACACTGCTGGCCACACATTCATGCCTCTTACCTTGAGCCAGTTTTGCATTCTTCATATTCCTCCATGAGTCAAGTTAACACACTCCAACATCAGAAAATTAAACAAGGATGGAACAGAATTAGATTATTATTGTGGCATTTTAGTGAGTTAAATCAGCTCTGCAGAGAGTTGAAGGAAGCAGAAATGAGGACTACCGGGCTGACGGTGAAACAACGGAGGAGCTGGGGTGGAGGTACCTAACCCAATGGATGGTTTCATGATGTTGGCTGAGACAGTCCTTCTGCAGGCTATGCGGGTCAGCTATCAGCAGCGAGTGTGGGGCAAGTCCATACCTACAGCTTTGACTGGGGCCCCAAACATAACTGGGACCTTATGGCTGAAGATTAAATCATACCAGGAGAAGATTTTTTTCTGGTGTTTCCTGGTTCGCAAAAGTTTGATGTTCCAGTCACATGAACATGGCAATATGGTCACAAGTTAGGCACTTGTTACTAAAAACGAAATTTCGTTTCTTAGTGTTCTCATCTTTCATTGCAGGTGTTTTTAAAATTTCTCTCCTTGTCACTTAATACTGAAATGTAATGCAGACTAAAGTGATAGTGCTCTCAAAGCTCCAATTAAATCCTTAGAAGCAATTTCTAGAGAAAGAAAGGATTATGTCAAATGGCAATGGCAGCAGAGTTAAGGAGAAAGAAAAATTTGGAATTCAACCAGAAAATGGAAATTATCACCCATTCTCTGAAAAAATGCCGGGCAACCATTAAAAACCATGAATAAGCAAGGACAGGAAAGAACGTTTTGCATGTCACCGGAAAAGCAGCCAGGCTGCAATGTGCAAGGCTGCATTGTGCATGTGTTTTCACACCCTGAACGTAAGAATGTGCTGAACAAGCCCCGTTCTCTGGAAGCTGGTGTGATTTGCGCCCCCCAGTTCTCAGGAACGATATGTCCTCGAATTGGCAGAGCAGCGGGATGAAGTCAAGTCCCTGGTATGTCAGCCCCACCTGTTGGACTGACCATCAATCAGTGCTGCCAAAGCCTTACCAGAAGGATGACTAATCCATGCTGGAAACATCAGAGAACTTTCCAGGCCTTGTTGTTTTGTAGTTGCAGAATGACGGTTGTTGGTATTTTATATATTTGCTGGTTAGGACCAAGCTTCTTGGAGACCTTAATAAAAAGGTGCATGTGTCATCACATCAGCTTAAAGTTGTCTCTGAATTTTTCCCATGAATTTAGATAAAGCAACCACCTAATTCTTTTGTGTCATCCCTTCTACAACACCAGAGGCTGTAGTGTCAGACCAAAAAACAGGGAGGTGTGCAGGACAAGCCAAAAATCATTACAGAGGAGTCCTTTTGTGAGGCTCCCAGCAGGGAAACATGCCACGTAGGTGGCCACTGCAAGGTGAAGACCAGACTGTGAAGAACAACTAGAAATTGATAGTGTGTCTTAGTCAGAGTTTGAGTCTTGGGGAAATCTGTCCTCCAACAGGTCCTTGCTGCTAGCAAACAGAACAGCTTGCTGGTGTGGGCTGCACAATGAGGCTGTTGAGGGATAGTGGAGGACATCATCTTCTGTGGCTTTCTGGCTTCATTCGGATTCCTTGGTGTCACTCAGGCTCACATGCGTACAGCCATGCCTGCTGAGACTGTGACCGTGCCGTGCTCAGAGCTCCGCTGCCCAGGTGCATGGAGAGATCAGCCCTACCAGCCTGCAGAGCAAAGAGAACTTGGGGACTTAGTGGCTATTTAAACCATTTTTTGGACATGCAGGCAATATTATAACTTTGAATTCTCTTCTTTCCAGAGCCATAAAAAAGATCCACACTGCTTAATCTTGCAGGCCATTCATGGAGCCTGGACTACTTGCCTTCTCTTCCTGTTCCGTTCAGCTTGTTCTCCTGAGCAAGGAGAACATTATGTGGTCTAAGGTTTATGAGGTACTATGGCTTAAAAGAGAACATACAGGTGTAACCAAAAGACCTTCACTAAACTGTTCAGAGAGATGAGCTGGTGTCCACAGGCTTAAATTCAGGAGAGGAATTTGAAGATCCAAAAGCCATTACACTGGAATGAGGGCCAGTGAGGAACTGATATTCTCCTACCACACTTTGTTGATTTATTGAAATAATTTTCCTTTGCTGTCTTGGTTTTCCTTATTTTCTTAATGTATCTTCTTTGAAGAGCTTTAGAGGAACAGCTTCATTTAGGAGCAAGATCTCCAAGCACTCTTGGAAGGGTATTCTTAAAAAGACTCTGAGCTGGATGATGCAATGAAAGCGTAGGCAATGAATGAAACATCAGCTTGGGTCCCAGAGGGCCCTTTTCCCACTTCTGCCTCTGCTGATAACTTAAGATGTGACTTCAGTGAAGATCTTCAGCCCGATTGTGCTTCTGCTCCCTGTTTCATAACCCTTCTGTATCTTGAGGTATGGAGGAAAAGACAGAAAATTACGCAACACTGAGACATGGTGAGGGGAAGGCTCAGAGGCAGTCAGAAGAAAATATTTTACAAGTACGCTGGGAACAAGAAACCCTCCTCAGCTGCGTTAAACTGGCACAGGTCAGCTGAAGTCCAAACAATCCAGCTTTTTCCAAGGGAGTCACTTAACATTAAGACTTTAATAACCAGATAAATGACAGTATCACGAGCTGTCAGAGAGGACATGCTCTTCTCTTGATATTTCCTGTAGCTTTGTGCCCATAAGCATCTCCACAGTTGGCCTGTCTTTGCAACACATGTTCAGAGAAAGCTGTCAAACAGACCATGAATAATCCAGGATAAAGTCAAATGAGACAGAGATAAAAATCAATGTACATTCTTCCAAATGAAACCCATCTTTCATTACTTATTTAGAGCTGCATTCCTGCTCTCATCTCTCAGAATTCACATAAACTCCCAAAAAATCTCGACTTTGTAGTTCTGCCCTATCTTAGACATTCCAAAAATTGACTTCCCACAGATCATTTTGGTGACCATGATTTATTTATTCCTTTCTGGCTTCAGACATATTTTCCCCATCATCAACCATTTTGCCACTATTGCGTACCAGGTTACCAACTGTCAGCTAAGACCTAGGAAACGGGTTGGGCATACCTTCCTCATCTTTTGCAAGCAAAAAGCAAGGTCCATTATTTTAAATGCTCTGCATTTAGACTGTGTATACTAAAGCCTTAGAGAACATGTCAGCAACTTGTTACTCATGAGATAATGTACAGCTTGCTATATAGAATTTTCTCAATCACATATAACCAGGTAAACATGCATCCTTACCAATACGAAGAATGTGGGCAGAGAAGCAATTAAAAAAAAAAAAAGAAAAGAGGAAGGTTGTGATTTCAGACTGGATATTTATTGAAGCTGGGAGGGAAAGAGTGAGCTGACAAAAGTGCTTACATTAGTAAATAAAGATTTGTCTAGGAGTCTGGAGACGTGAGTCCTAGTTATTGCTCCATCAATTACAGTTTACACAGTTTGAGTGAGTCTCTTAATCCCTTTACCCTTGATGGCTTTCACTCATAAAGTAAGGACAATGATATTCATTCATTCATTGTTGTGAAACATTGAAAGACCTTTGAGCTGAAATAATTGGGTTACTGTCTCAGGGAAACCACATATGCAACTGCCTCCTTCTAACCCAGAAAGACACACACAGTGCTTACACATTCACTAGCAAATAAAAGAGGCATAGCCTGGACGTAGGCACAGCTATGATTTTGTGAACTTGTGAAGATCCCTTGCTCAAGAGGTGGCATGAGCCAGGAACAATTCCCAAAGGGCAGCTTGGATGTGGCCATTTTCTTCTTTGGAGGGAGGGGAGGGAAAGAGTTTCTGTGTATGGACATGGGTCATGATGTGTAACTTGGCCTCAGGGCCAGAAAGCAGGGCCTGACATGTTTCATTTACCGCATAATTAAGTGGGAAAGGGAAGGAGAGGGGGTCATGCATGGGAACTAAATACCATGGCCTTGTGTTTAAATGTTGGCGTGATTGCATACTGCTTGGTTTCACTGACCTTTCCTATGACCTTGGGCAGCACCCTGTACCTCTCCTTCTGCACTTTGTCCATCCTGCTTCTTTACTGCCTCAGAGAAGGTCCTGGAGCTCAGCAGCTGAGTCCAAGAGCTTCCTGTCTCTGCAGCCACCCCAGTAACACCACTGCTCTCCTTTTTTACCAGGATGACTTGCAGAGGTGCAGAGGAAGGGAGGACACTCTGCATGATGTTACCCAGTCCCTCCCCTGCTTGAACCGGCAAGATCCTCCTTCTCTTCTCACCCCTCGCACTGACACCTCTCCCACGCTGTAAGACATCAGCCTGCTCCCCACACATCACAAGAACTTATTTACAAAGTATGTTGCCCTTTGATTTGGATGCAAACATCCTCCTTCCCTTTCTCCCCACTTGCACCTCTCATCGCCTCCCCTAAAAAAGGAAGGAACCCTGATACCAGGGAATGTGTCATGCATGTGTAGACTTGTAGCAAGACATTTGGGAATGAGTTCTTCCCCCCTTTTTCTGGGCTCTGTCACCTTGAACATCTCCTCAGGGCACCTCCCATTCTCCCCCGCTCTTCTCCTCTCCTCTTTGGCTGGCAAATCTCCATTCCCTCTTTCCAGGCACTAGCACCCATGGCAGCAGCAGCAGCTGGCAGAGCAGACAAATATCTTCCCCACCCAGGACCCCCTCTTCCTCCCATCTTCCTCTCTTGTGCTTCAACTCCTGGTATGTTCCTAGACTTTTAGCTTCCAGCAAGAATTAACTCTTCATCCATACATTTAAAGCGGATGTGGAGTCAATTCCAAAGGGTTCTTCAGTTTCTATTTATAAATCAGCCAGGGTATTATTTTTATTATTATTTCTGGGGTTGAAAAAAACAGAAGAAAGTATGCCCTATTTGTGTAGATTTGCTGTCCTGGAACATTTTGGGTGTCGTCTGCAAATCTGCTCGCAACCAGCAGACCAAGCCTGCTGTGCCTGCAGCAGAAAGAAGAGGCAAACTCAATTAGAAGTCAAGTCATGATAAATTTTCTGTTGCCATTGGCTAGCAGTCTTGGATGGGAAAGCCAGCCAGCTCCGGTGCCAAGAGGAAATCTGACACAGATGACAGTCTGACTTCCAGTACCTAGAAAAAAAGGGCCAGCCAGCTCTGTGTGTGCGTATGTTCTTTTCTTCAAGAACTTTCATATGCTTTAAGAGGGGAATCCAAGCCTCAATATGCTCTCACTTCTATGCATAGGAACAAAACACAGCACTTTCTCCTGCTCCTGGCAGGGCTCGAGGAGAAACACTTCAGACGCTCTGCTGTAACCAGGATCCTCCTGTCCACCTTCCCAGCCTCCCTTTTTTTTTGCTGGAAGTGACCTGAGAGGAACTTGCCTGGTGATGCTATTTTTCCCCTCCGTGCGCTCGTGGCAGATTGACAGCGGCTAAAGTTAGACTGGGACACGGGGTCTGGCAAATGTTCCCAGCTGTGCTGCTCTCCTGCACATGTGGCCATAGGTGGACACTGTATTCCAGTAGATGTCATGTGCATCAGGATATGAATCTTTTCCCGTCATCAAAAGGCATCTGCTTCCAAAGCTGCTTCAAGCCTCAGACTCAAGGGACCAAGGCCCAGAATACGGGGCTTAGTTTCGATCCCTTTCTTGCTTAAGTAACACCATTCCTGGTGCAAAAGCAAGTTCACTGGAGAAGGAGAAACTTGACTGTAAAAAGGAAGGAATTTGACTTTTAAAATATTTAATTATTATTTTACTGAGATGTTTATGGCTTCCATTCAGAATTGTGATCCCCTTATGACAGATGCAGTACGAATGTATAGATGTAATTCCTATAGTACTGCACTTAATAGATACATATACATGTATGTGCATAAAACTAACATATAGAGAACCATAGTGTCTACAGACTGTTAGATATATCTCCTATACTGATATTCTTTCCCAGCAGCTGTCGTGGTTTAACCCGGATCAGCAATCAAGCACCATGCAGCCACTCATTCACTCCCCCCCCGTGGGATGGGGGAGAGAATCAGAGGACTAAAAGTAAGGAAATTCCTGGGTTGAGACAAAGACAGTTTAAAAGGCAAAGCAAAAGCTGCGCACACAAGCAAAGCAAAAGAAGGAATTCATTCACTCCTTCCCATGGCAGGCAGGTGCTCAGCATCCCCAGGAACGCAGGGCTCCATCACATGTAACGGTGACACAAATGCCATCACTCCAAACATCCCCCCGCTTCCTCCTTCTTCCCCCAGCTTTATATACCGAGCGTGATGCCGTATGGTGTGGGACATCCCTTTGGTCAGTTGGGTTCAGCTGTCCTGGCTATGCCCCCTCCCAGCCCCTTGTGCACCCAGCAGAGCATGGGAAGCAGAAAAAGTCTTTGACTAGTGCAAGCACTACTTAGCAACAACTAAACCATCTCCACATTATCAACACTGTTTTCCGCATAATTCCAAAACACAGCCCCACACTAGCTACAATGAAAAAAAAATTAACTCTATCCCAGCTGAAACCAGGACAGCAGCTTAACACTGAGAAGGCTGCAATGGATAAGGAGGGTTGCTTTTTTCTAGCTAAATGATTTCTGGGCAGAAAATGCAGTTCTGAAATGTTCTGAAGAAGACGGTAAATGCACTGATTGAGGTCTATTAGGTAAACCATACTGGAATATTTTTCTTCTGCTGACCTTCTGTGAGGTACTTCATTTCCAATCAGTTCAACAGCATTGTCCTATTAATGCATTGGTTTATGGGAGTTGTAGTTCAAAATCTCATGCAGTTTTGAGGAATGAATTGACTGGAAGCCTTTGCCCACCATGTGCTTACTATAAGTCATGCATTCTTTTGACAAAGTTTTACTTTGTGCATGACAAGAGATGTAATCTGAACACAAAACCTTCCTCCTACAAAAGGAAAAAGATTCAAACCACTTTGGAGACTCTAGCTCTAACACACCACATCAGAGAAATACAGTTAATGACGAAAAAGCCCCAAACAAAGGTTCATTTCAACAAGTCAAACTAGAGCATTTCAGTTTCAGGAAGGCTAAAATGTTTCTCTTCAACTGAATTATTGAGACAAAACAGTACAATATTTTTCACTGAAATCTCTCATAGTTTCTGTCCCACAAAAAAAAAAGACAAAAACTCCATTTCTTGTGCTAAGAATGGCTCAGCTGAAATAGTGGATGGAAATTTCCAAAGCTTTATCTGAGAATTCACTTAATGAGAATAGAATTACTTTCATGCAAAATGATTCATGTGCTTGAATGGCTTTATCACTGGGGATTCACACTATTACCACTGAACAATGGAAGTACCATTTTTGCTGCCTATTTCAACAGAAAGGATACTGTCTCCCTGTGAAAAGATGATGACCATCAAACACTCTATGAAATGATAGTAAACCATGCTGTTAAAACTGGGAATTATGTTGGATATTTTTTTCCCCATAAACGTTTGTAGTTCAAACATAGTTATTCTTCTATGGTGTACCGTGATGGATAGTTACAGGCTCTTCAGGAGGGATAGGCAGGGCAGGCGAGGCAAGGGGGTGGCATTATATGTAGCGGAGGAGCTGGAATGCACGGAGCTTGCAGTTGGTGATGGCACAGTTGAGAGCTTCTGGGTAAGGATTAAGGGACAGGCAAATGTCCCTTGTGTTGTCATGGGAGTCTACTTATGCATGTTGTTGTGGGAGTCTACTATAGGCCACCCGGCCAAGATGATGACACTGATGAATTATTCTTTAAGGAACTAAGGGATGCCTCTAAGTCACCTACCCTTGTCCTTACAGGGGACTTCAACTTGCCAGATGGCAACTGGGGATAAATACCACACAGCTGGTACAAACAGGTCCAGAAGATACCTAAACCATCTGGACGATAACTTCTTGGTACAGGCACTAAGGGAACCGATCAGGAAATGTGCCTTCCTTGATTTGTTGCTCATTAACAGAGAGGGCCTCGTGGGTGAAGTGGAGATTGCTGGCTGCCTTGGCCACAGCGACCATGAAGCAGTCAATTTAAAATCTATGGTGACAGGAGAAAAGCTGCCAACAAGACCTTAGCTCTGGATATGAGGAGAGCAGAATTCAGGTTGCTCAAGGAACTGCTCAGTAGGATCCCTTGGGGAAAAGCTTTTGAAGGTGCTGGGGTCCATCAGTGGTGGTTGCTTTTGAAGAACCACCTGCTAAGAGCACAGGAGCAGGCAATTCCAAAATGTAGGAAGTCAAGCAGGCGAGGCGGAAGGTCGGCTTGGCTAGGCAGGGATCTTCTAGAAATAAGGTGAAAAAAGGAAGTATACGGCCAGTGGAAGCAAGGCCAGGTGACATGGGAGGACTACAGATGATGGTCTTGGGGAGCCCCCAGAGCTGGGCTAGAGAACCATGAGTGGGGGAATGATAAACTCCCAATGAACCCTGAACTTGTGCGGGACTTGTTGCTCCAGCTGGATCTCTATAAGTCAATGGGGCCTGATGGAATTCATCTGAGGGTACATAAAGAGCTGGCTGATGTCATAGCAAGACATCTCTCAATGATTTTTCAGTGCTTTTGGGAATCTGGAGAGGTCCCAGTTGACTGGAAGCTGGTAAACATCCCAATCTTCAAGAAGGGCAACAGGGATGACCCTGGTAACTA
>WEKW01027156.1:415647-505144 GCA_013389905.1 Sula dactylatra
CAGGGATCCATCTTGGGGCCAGTACTCTTTAATGTCTTCATAAATGACTTGGATGCAGGACTGGAAGGAATACTAATTAAGTTTGCTGATGACACAAAATTGGGAGAAGCTGTTGACACTCTTGAGGGCAGAGAGGCCCTGCAGAGAGATCTGGATCTGGACAGACTGGAGAGCTGGGCAATCACCAACCATATGGAGTTTAACAAGGGCAAGTGCCGGATTTTGCCCCTGGGGCACGGCAGCCCTGGCTGTACAGACAGCCTGGGGAGCGAGAGGCTGGGGAGCAGCTCTGCAGAGAGGGACCTGGGGGCTCCGCTCCACGGCAGGTTGAACATGAGCCCGCAGCGTGCCCTGGCAGCCAAGAGGGCCAGCCGTGCCCTGGGGTGCATCGAGCGCTGCATCGCAGCCGGCCGAGGGAGGGGATCGTCCCGCTCTGCTCTGCGTTGGGGCGGCCTCACCTCGAGCGCTGGGGGCAGTTTTGGGCACCGCAGGACATCAAGGGTATAAAACTGCTACTGGAGAGTGTCCTGAGGAGGGCCATGAAAGTGGGGAAGGGTTTGGAGGGGAAGGCGTACGAGGAGCGGCTGAAGTCACTGGGTTTGTCCAGCCTGGAGAAGAGGAGGCTGAGGGCAGAGCTCGTGGTGGTCTGCAGCTTCCTCCCAAGGGGAGGAGGAGGAGGGGCAGGGCTGATCTCTTCTCTCTGGTGACCAGTGACAGGACCCAAGGGAATGGCAGGAGGATGTGCTAGGAAGGGTTAGGTTGGGTATTAGGAGAAGGTTCTTCCCCCAGAGGGTGGTGGAGCACTGGAACAGGCTCCCCAGGGAGGCATCACAGTGCCAAGGCTGGCGATAGTCAAGAAGCACCTGGACAAGCCCCTCAGAGCCATGGTGTGAATTTGGGGCTGTCCTGTGCAGGGACAGGAGTTGGACTTGATGATCCTTGCGGGTCCCTCCCAACTCAGGACATCCCTTGATTCTATATTTTTTGTTATTATTTGGTTTAAAACCTAAGGGAGGTAGAAAGAGAACCACTCTAAAACTAAAAAGGAAAGCTAAACCCTTTTTGCTCCCATATGCTTTTAGTGTTCATTGATTACCTACATCAAACTGGAGTCCCTACTGCTGTGCAGAGTTTTAGACACAGGAAAATCTCCAATAAACAGACCAATCTGGAGCTTAGGCTGTGTAGAAAAATGTACTTGCCATTTTTAAAGATGTTCTTCCACTTTGAAGTGTGTCACAATTACATTTCTGAAAAAAAGATAGCAAAGAAATGAATCCTGAAAATTGCCATGTTTCCTATTTGAAGAGCTGAGAGTTCAGGATCCTCTCTGAGATGAACGAAAGCAACCCATTTGTTGTATATTTTGAAAGAAAAGCAAAAGTATGATCCTATTCAGGGGTATTTTTCCAGTGTGATAAGAAATGACTTGGCAAAGAACAGGCTCTGCTTATCTAAGAAACATTTATAGGCCGTTTCAGAGAGGTTAGGCTGTGGATGTGGTCTAATTGCCATAAAGTAATTTCCTTCTTTCCATTAAGTATCAGGGGCTGTAAGACAAGGCAGCCAAATAATTTCCTAGAAATCTGATAGAGCCTGATGAGTGGACTTGGTCTCACAGATCGAACAACAGGTGCAATTCAGCTTTCAAGCTTTATTTAGATCTCTCATTTTCCAGCCCAGCTCCTAAATCCATCCTGAAGTGCCACAGAATTCCCACAGCTCTGTGCAGACATGAGGCCACCTTCCCACCAGACTTTACAAACAAGAGAGACCTATTTCACAAATAATGGGTCAAAGACCAGCCTCCAAAATGCAGCTGGATCTCCCTCCCAACCTCCCTTATTTCACAGGGGAGTGGGTCTCAGTGTTTACAAATGTTTATAGGGAGCCGCAGCAAACATGAGTGGAAGTTTAAAGCAGATCACAGACACTCGTCCTACACCACCAGCCACAGAATTCCTCCTATTGTCATAGGACAAACCTTAAGTCTCCAATAAAATCCTTTTCCTTCTTTTTTTTTTAAATAGTAGGCCTATCACAAAGTCACATTTGAGGCAGGAAGAGACCTAGAGAGCTGCAGATCTTGGTGATGGCTCTCTACAAGGTGTAGAACCTCTGGAACATGAACGGTAATCCAAAGATCCAGACTACATCTCAGAGGGAAGTAAAAGGATTGGAATAGAAAAAAACTAAAAAAAAAAAACAACAAACCCACAAACAAACAAACAAACAAAAAAAACCCACAAAAAAACCAAAAAGCAAAAACCAACCAAGCAATTTTTACTGCCAATCTGATCTGGGAGAAAAAGCATCCTTGAGTTCACATTGCTTATCTGCACGATGAGGAACGTGTAAGCAAAGACCATTCATCAGGCACCTCAAGATGTAAATACCACTAAGTGTACCTTGTGTTTATCAGCAGTTCTTGGATGCTTCAGGGAAAATAAAAAAGAGATCCTTCTCCTTTCAAACCAATACCCGTGAAGAGGATGCAAGTCCTCTTCTGCCTCCTGAAGGGAACTAGTGGAAGCTCAGAGGAATTAGTTTAATATGATAATCTATGTGATAAGTAAATGTGATCAACAAACAGCAATGATATCACTCTTCAACATCTTCACCAAATCAGATGCTTAAACACTCACATCACAAATACCGAATACCAAGTTAATTCAGTGCTTTCCATAGATTTTCACAGTCCTTTTTAAAACATGTAGATACATTGTCCCTATAAATCCCCAGAACTTCACACTACTAATACCTGGAAGCTTAATTTCCAGTCTCAGTTTCTTCACAGTCAAGTCTGTTCCTTCCATCTACCCTGCCTGATGGCTTAACACCAGAGTCAGTGGGTCCAATGCCGCAATTTCATCTGGGAATCACGAGTGTTTTAAAAACAAAACTCAATGATCTGACTGTGGACCTGAATCCTGATGCAGAAAGAAAGTCCCTTCATCAATATTCACTTATTTTTTCATACAGGCACTTGGGCAAATTGTCACGTCCCACACTGCCTTTTTGGGGGTGGCATGAACCTGATGGAGAACCACATGCTCCACTGAACAAGCACTAAAGGGGTCATTGCTTCTGGCACCATCAGGGCGCCGTGATCACACATTTTTGGGCAATTTCAGGTGCTCAGGTGAGCACCAACACTGATTAATTATACATGGAAAGACCCATGCACACGCCTTGCTCCAGCTTGTACAGTCATGGGTAGATTTTTTCATTGAGCGTTTGACAAGGATGAAGGAAAGACAGTTTGCCCTTCTTTGCCTGTTAGGATTGAACTGGTGTGTGCCCCATAGTTCTTAGCCTCACCCACAGGAGAGAGGTCAGTGTTGTGACCATAATTGTAAAGATCAAGGTACCTTTCTGTAAGGGAATGGATGGCCTTCGTGCTAATCTGCTTGGGATGGAGCCGTGCTTTCTAAACAGAGCTGAATCAAGCTGAACTTCAGTTAGATGCCCTGGATGAAGTAGGGAAGTAAGAGGGTAAAGAAAATAAGAGGAAAGAGAAGACCTTTTTGGATCCTGCTACTCATTCTAGGTTTGAATTACCAAAAAGAAGCAGGGAGGGAGTCAAAATTTTATTATGTAAGGATTTCCTCAATCTGGCTGCTTTCTTTCAGGTCAGCTGTCATGTGCAGAGATCTCTCATCTTCCACCCATAATGTTGGGGTTTTTTTCTCTCCATTCTCTAAATTTGAGGAGTGGAACTCAGTTTATTTAGTCCACTGAAGAGCTGTTCTGCTCTCTGCTTTCTCTCATGGGAGCTTAGACACCAGGTTCATGTGATGATGCTGGTATGTAGATGCATACATCTAGTCTAGAGATGAATCCTGAGTGATTTTTTTATCCTTTTTCCACCTGTTTCCAAGACGAAGCATTGTATACCGAAGTCTCATCAAGCTCATCCATATGAGGTTGCCATGTAAGCATGTGTGACAGCAGCTTTGGGTAAGAAGAGCTATTGCTCAGTCTAGACCCTGTGCTGACAGGCACTGTGGCATCCCTCCCTTTTCTTAATCAGTCATGCTCCATTTTAACAGTACTCAGATTTTCTGCCCGTACAACACAGTATCTCACTTCAGCACAGGACTTCTTTCCATGTAAGCAGGTGCTGAAGCAGCTGGGCTTGTGGTTTCAGCACTTGGGCTTTTCTCATTGGTGGATGGTACCTGAACTCTTGCAAGCAAAATGGACTTTGCCAAGCAGAAAAACAAGCCATCATCATTACACAAGCAAAAATGAAAAACAAAACCTAAGCCATCAAATTAATTCTTGTATATCAAAGTGCCAGCACCATTGCAGCCTATTTTCAGACAATACTTCCTTTAAAAAATCCTAAAGGAAAGCAAGAAGGTGAATATAAAAATACCCAAAAGGCAAACAATCCCAGGCTCGTATATACTTGAGATATACCTGATTGCCAGGGCAGGAGAACTGGCAGGTGCTGTTGAACTAAGGTAGCCATCACTTACATGACCCTAAGGGAGTCCTCTCAAATCCTTGCTGGGACCCAAATAAAAGTCAGAACAAAGGGCGCAGCTAAGCAGAAATTCAACCTGTCTTGAGACCTGCCTCGTGAAAGGGGCCACCTTGTTCCTGTCAGCACTAGCCATTTTGTGTCTGTCTGGTAAATCATGACCTTTTTTTTCTTTCCTGGAATAAATTTCAGCTGGATCTGCTTCCTCCTGCGGATCATGACCTAACAGTGTTGTAAGACTAACTGAAAAGAGCTGCTGAAAGTGAGAGGCTGCAGAGGGTGAGGAGTACTTTTGGGCTACTCCTTTCAGAAGTTCAGGTTTGCATGAGATTATGAGCATCACTTTGCAGTGATGTTCACCAAGAACAGTATCATGAAACAAGCACTTCTCTTCTTGCCCAGAGGAAGCATTCCCCCNAGTGGCTACTCGATCATCCTCCAAACTCCACTTCTCCAGCAGCCTTGAATTTACCTGCAGATGGCAGGAAAAGAGCATAGCACTGTCCTGTTCTCAGAAAACAACAGTCAGTGGCGTCACAGTCCTGTAGCCAGAATCTGTTTCATTTCAGACATGATTACTTTTATATCTAAACCACTTTGCAATGTATATCAATAAACGACTGTTAATTGATGAGAGATTTGCTAACACCTAAGGTACAATTATTAGGTATCCTGGTTGGGAACATGGCAAGGCTATTCTTACTATTTTGGGGACCACGGCAGCTTGCAAATAACCTTTGTAACCAAATACTCTCTGTGTGTCTGTGTGTCTGTTTCTACAAGACTGAGTCAAATGAACTACAAACCGCTTGCTATTCCAGTCACTAATGAGTCCCTTGTATTCTCAGATCCAGCCTGAGATACTGAGATAGACAGCTTTTTCAGTTACTCCCAGAATCCAGGTTCTCCTTAATGACATTGCTACTTTCTGAACCCTCCTCAGTTGCTCAGTGGTGTTTTGGCTCCAGGAATCGCAAAGATCAGCTACAGATGGATCACAGTCCTCTTACCCTGTAGCATGAGGATGCCCTGATGCACACAGCCCCGAATTGCCTTCATAAATTGTTTAATAAGACTCATCCAAGAGAATAATGATGATGATAATAATGATAATGATAATAATGATAATGATGATGATAATAATAATAATAGTAGCAATAGTAAATCTTAATTAGGTCCGTTGGGCTTTGCCAAGGATGAAGTATGCTAACAAAGATGAACAATGCTTATTGGGATTATGCGAAGCAGGCAGATAATTTAATACACATGTTCTGGGTTTCTGCCCTCTGGTCAGTGGTTTCCGGGACAGAGACACAACAAGGAACACATTCTCAGAACTGACAGGGCAATGGTCTCCCAGTACTGGCTATTCAATTTATTTAATGAACTGGATGGCATAAGCAATATCATCAGGGAAGAGAAAAACAAAGACGTCACCAGGTTGAGATCAATAGCAGCTGATGAAGTGGCAATGATTCTTCTAAAAAAGATGCTGGCATGGAGACTTTCCAGGTATTGGTTTATGGTAGAGGTTTGAAAAAGTTTTAAACAGCTGACTAGTTTAAAAGGGCAAGAGGGGTCTGAATTACACTATTAGTGAAGCCAAACTATGTACTGGCTAGTCTAAAATAAAAGTTGATGAAGCCTAAGTAGACATAAATCTTTGGACACTTTTTGGAAAACTCCTTTGTGCAGTAATAATGTTAGTACTTGTTACTAATACCTGCCTTTTCATCCGTAGAATTCAAAACACTTTACAAGGGAGTTCAGTGCCATTATGCTGTCTTTATAAATGAGGATTTTGAAATACAGGGCTAAGAAGTTACTGCTCAGAAGGCCAGAGGGAGAGGGGGGAAGAGGACCATCTGTGTCCCCATCCAACATGCTCAGAACTTGCTGTTTGTGTAAAGGCAGAGATCAAATTCTGGGTGGCTCCAGAAATATATCTGAGGACAAGCTTTATTTAATTACCAGTTATAGAACCAAGACATGAAAATCCTTCACTCCACCCTTCAATCTGGCCCTGTCTTGACCCAGGAGACCAGAGCAAGATGCAGTTCTCAACGCAGTATGTGAGTATTCAAAACAGTCACACATCTGTACAAGGTTGGCTCTCCCTCAGCTGATTTCACAAGACAGAGGCAAGCAAGAGCTGTTGTGACTCTAAATAACAATGGAAAAGTTGTGTCTTCTTGCAAAGTTTCCCCCAGATTCTTTTTTGGAGGGGGATGAAACACATTAGATCGAGGATGCAGCCCACATTGCAGCCCAAAATCCCCGGTCATCCGCGCTGCCTGTCTGTTGACTCATTCCCCAACTCTGGTCTGGGGAAGCAAGCTGGCTTTGCAGGCTGCAAGCTGGTTTGCACTCAAGCTGGTTTTCCCCTCCATGCAATAAGGGTGTAAGTGACAGTCGCTACTTGGATGTGGGAGTTTGCCCCCAAATCGATCTGAGATACCAATGTAATGTTCATATCACCTCAGGTGTCGTATCTGAGATGTTCTACTATCCGGGTTTATGAACCTGCTGGAAGCTGAGTGTCTGGGTTTCTTGTGCAAAGCTCGATGGCTTAAATGGCCAATCTAAAAGACCCCTGTGCCAAAGGGGTAGAGATAAGAGGAAATTACATGCAAAGGACTTAGCTAAGATCCCATCACTCTCTGGGTCCTAAAGGCCTGAGCCAGAGTTATGTTGACAAATATCTCTAATTAGAAGCTAAAGCTTGAAGACCTCTCTTTAGACAAGGCCTCTAAAACTGGTGTTTCCAGGAATGTGAAGGACTTTCTGTTTACTTCTCTTAGGAGCACTGTCAGCATGGTGATACCATGCCTTCACAGCGAGCTCTTCCACCCAGGAGACATGTTATCCCAACGAGTGTCCTGCCAAGTACATTAAAACCCTGCTTACTCATACTCGCTCCCCTTCAGGCTTCACAAGTTGTCTGTTCTTTCCTACAGTCCCTACCAGGTTTGGCATATAGGGAAGAAGGCATTGCTGCACAGGAGAGCCTGGAGCCTGGAAGTTAAATTCCGCAAAAAACTGAGAGGCTTGAATGACTTTGACAGGAGGGTGGGCTTGCACCTCAGAGTCCCACTTTCTGTGTGGGAGCTCTAAACACCACCAGCAGTTTTCAGTCTTTCCAATTTTAAAAATTCCTAGGCTTTTCCCATGAGAATAAAACCTAAACAGATAATCCAAGTCCATTAAGAACAGGATTTGCTTACACTGATTCCTTAGAGGTAGTTCAGAGTTCACTGCAGACGTCCAGGACGCTCTTGAAGACCACTCCATCAGCTTATTAATGAAGGTAGCTATAGTTTTTGTGCTGGAGTTATTGCTGCTGAGTTATCCTGAGGTTGCTCCAAGTCCACCAACTACACTAGGTCCTCAGGAACATAGGCACGTCTTCCTAGTTTCTGGCTGCTGATGGAATGTAGGTAGGAAATAAGCTTTTAGCCACCTCAGTCAAGGAAAATAAAAAGAACTGAGAAAACATTCAGGCTACAAATGGCAGAACTGAGTTGAGATCAAGGATGGCTGAGAAAGGGGAGGTTGGAGCGTATGTGTAAACTATGGCAACTAAAACCTACCTGAGTCATATTTAAAGATTTTTAACTCAGTAGAAAAGGAACCTCTATCTGAAAACTTGAGGATGTTTACAGGAACTCTGGGTTTGATGTTAAAAAATCTTTTTGCACTCGTCACCAAGATAGACAAGTTATTTTCTTGTGACATCTGCTGACTTCAATCTGGTATGTGGGTTCATGAGAGCAAAGGTTGCCATTCAAAGTGCCTGGGTACAGGTAGTGCCTGCAAGTAATAAGTAATGGATAGGCTACAACTGCTAAGACGCTTTTGTAACAGAAAGTGCCATGTAGTTGTCTTGAGAACTGTAGCTGGCTTTACCTCCCAGGGTTTTTCATGTTTTCTAGACAGCTCAGCTTGAAAGGAATGTGCATCCTGGTGTGACATCAGCTCTTGGGCCTCCAGCAGGCAAATGGAAAACATCAGGTTGTACTGGGTGTCCATGTCCATACCAAGCACTTTGCAGTGATATATGGATATGGAAATGCTTATATGAAAATATATCCATGCACAAAGATGAATCACTCAGAGAAAACAATTACAGAGATAATCACTTTTTAAAAACTATTTGGCTGATTGCCCAAGTGAGATAAATCTCAAAGTTTTCTACAAAGACCATCTGAAGCAAAGAGATTAGGAACTATTATCTAAGTTACTTCTGTTACCCTCACTCATGTAGTAACTGGGAAAAATGCTGTATTTCTTAGGAGAATGGGAGAAAGATCGGTTTGTTTAGTCCAGCAGAGGAAGGATGAGGCAGGATGTAACTGCTCCCTGTATATTTATCAAAGAAAAAAACAAACACTAGACTAGGAGGAGAGTTTTGTAAACTGAGACATACCATTGCCACAGAGAGAAGTAGGTATAACCTGGCATTTCATATCTACAACCTGGAATTAGAAGATGACCACAAAAATGAGGTTTTAGTGCAGGTTGTGTCATAGAAATATTTCTGTAATAGCGAGATATTTATTCAAGGTAGAGCTAGATATGATTATACACAGGAGTAAATGGCATTACCAGCTCTGACATAGGCTTCTAGATTGGAGAGGTGGGACCTGCACTTAGTCACAAGACATGGGCCATCATAATCCCAAAAAGACCCAACACAGCCTAACCACTAGCTTAGTCTTTAGCCAGTGAAATTCTCGCTTCATTTTATTTATTTGCCTGCTTAATTTCTCCTTCCCAATCCCAGGTGACAGAAGATGAGGCAGCTGACTTGCTAAATCTTCAGTTAGACATTTTAGTCATGCGGACATTTGGGCTGAAACCATCCATGAGGTCCTGAAAACAACACTGCAAAGAGTATCATATTTCAGAACTCTGACTTGTACTCTACTCGAAGGAGCAAAAATCTGTATGTTCAAACTACTAAATTTACTCCAGATAAAAGCAGGGAGGAAAAAACCCACATGTACTGTTGTTGAGTTCTGCTGCTAGCCGTTAAATGCAGAATCTTAAGTCAATACTACACACCTTTTCGAGATCCCCTGGTATGATTATAATCTTATATTTCTTCTCCTATGATGTCCTATAAAAATTCACCAAGGAGAAAAACCTGGAACATCACAAGAGAATTTTGACTTTTCCTGGCTAATCTTATAGACTAAGTGAGCCAAAATTTCAGATTAATGAGTGGGAATGTAGTTTTGGAGGATGATAAAGAAAAAAGCCCATTCTAGCCTTAAATGATAACCACTTGGCTGATAATAACTGGCTGACAGTAAATGGCAGGAGGTGTAGAAGAAACACCTATAAATAGCAAGACATCTAGGATTAAACTATCCAGGCAACAGTGCACATAACTTTCTGGTACATCCAAGGAAGTTCAAGAACTATGATATTATGATGTTGGTCAAGCTATAACTTATGTGGTCCCTAAATAGTAGGTTAAGTCATTCTCTAACAACAGAGTCCAAACTAAATCTCAGGAGGAGGACAGAAATAGAATAATCACAAAAATTTAGGGCTGGAAGGGACATTCTAAAATCATCTCATCCAGCTTTATTCTCTGAGGCAGGATAATTACTTCTAACAGATGTGCCTGTGACCTGTCTTTAAATATTACCAGAAAAGGAGATTCCAGGACGTAACTGAACTCAGCATTTGTAATATCATCTCTAATTAAAGCCTTTTTTAACCACAAACCAAGTCTCTTGATCTTCTCTCAGGAGACACATGAAAAAATTGACCTATTTAACTTCCACACCTGCATATGGGAGGATTTATTGGTTTTTTATATTCAACAGATCTTTCAAGCTTGTAATGTGTACTACTCCCTGGCTTTTTGTATGTCCAGGATATAGCACCTGATGATTACAACAGTACTTGAAAAGCAGAATTGTTCCATGGGTTACTCTTCTGCCTGCTAATGAACCCAAACTATCATTAACTCTGATTCCAACTTGGACATATCCAGTCTCAGTCTTGTGTGGTTTTCTGCAGAATTACTTGACACTTCCAATGTGATGTAAGGTCCTGATCAAGGGGTACTTACTAAACTCAAGGTTTCTTTTGAATTTGAGAACATAATGCAGTTTTCATTTAAGAAAGCAAGCCTACTGCCATCTAGAACCTCAAAACAACAAAACAGAGCAAAAAAACCCCCAACAAAACCTCCTACCTTTACAGGGAATATCATCTGGGAAGCATAAGCAATTTTAGAGATTCCAGACTATTGTGATTTCATGACATGACATCACTCTTTACTGGGCCAGAATAAATCTGATTTTTTTTAATGCTTTTGTAATGAAGTACAAACAGAAATTTACAGTCTTTAAAAAATCAATTTAAAGAAACCTTCACTCATGGGAACTCTGTGACAAAGTTGTTCTAGTTGTTGATTTTATCAAGAAGATATGATTTTTTTCATTTCAAGAATCCCTTATCATGTAGCAATGACATCATAGAAGGGCTATTTGTTGTAGCTAGGAATATTATTTTAGTATATTTTTTTGCTGCCCAGTGTCCTTTCCAGTAATACACAGATGGCTGGAGGAACAAGGTCAGAGATCTAGTGAGGACACAGAGTCGACGTTAAACTTTTCACAATGGCACCTGCGGCTGGATTCAGCTTCAGATTCTGACATTTGAATTAAATTAAATTATCAAGAAAAGAAAAAATAAAGCAGCCAAAATGTCCATGTCTCCATGTGAGTTAAGAGAAGGGTTTGGTTACTTAAACAGAGGTGCTTGGTACCATTTGAGATGACCCAGGGTACCCTACCTGGACTGCAGCTGCCAGCCCAAAAGACCTGAGGTCTTCTGTAAGACCCATGTCATATATTCCAGATCCATGCAGACGTCTCATACATGTTGCATCATCACTAGATGCCTTTCCATAGGCAAATAGAGAAAGGGAGGGAGAGGTATCCCTCTGTAGCACAGGAAAGCGTCCGTAATTGACATTTATTTTTCAAAATCATATCCTACTAACGTTATGTGTAAGTACTCTAAAAAAGTACACTGGGTTTTAAGGGCCTCTTCAATCTAGCAGAAAAAGTTCTAATAAATCCCAGCATTTGGAATGTGAAGCTAAATTAATTCAGCTGTGAAATAGGGCACCTTTAAGAAATGATGGTGATTTACTACTGGAACAATCTGTTAAGGGAAAAGGCAGCTCCCCTGCTTCAGGACTGAATGACTTTCTGGAAGAAGTTCCTAAAGCAAACACCTGTTATTGGATGCAGGAGAAGGGAAATAATTTTTGTTTCTAGCCCATGCTTTTCATATCATATTTAAGACCTTTCTGGTCTTAGAACTTATAGCCTAGATACACACTCCAGCCTTCTGAGTCAGAAGACCCCTGACAAGGTTGTTTAGGCACAGCAGTCAGTAGAGAGACGTACAATGGCAAATCTGGAAAAAATAGAGAGCAAGATGGGGCTGGGAATCAGGGTCCTACAGTCTCTGTTACTTCTCTATCCAGTGGATATGCAGACTTAGGCCAAAACTCTTGAAGTTTCTAGAATGTCCACAAGCTGGGATGTCAGGGAAATGTCCACATAAGCAAGCCATCTATTACATGGTGGCTCAGTAAAAAGACCTTGTTGTGTCATTGCAGTTACTCAGCTATGTCACTTATCAAACCAAAGGCTTCATGCACTGATTTAATTAGGCTCTACATTGTTCAGACCCAGGACCTCATGTAGCAAGTGAAGCAGAGGTCAGGGGTGACTACATGCAGCTGCTAAAAGCTGCTCTGCAAGCAATCAGGTGTGAAAATAAAAAAAAAAAAAACAAACCTCTGAGGACATGTTTTATTCAGCTCAAACATGGCTCAGCAAGAGGACTAGAGCCTGGATGTGTGAAGGACTGTAAATTCCACAGAGGTATTTTCAGGATTGTTTCCTGAGGAGCCCATTTAAAGAAGGAAATTAGTCAGTCTGCGGGGCTACTTCCATAATTTCTCATGACCTGGGGACAGAAGTCAATGTTTCAAGTAGCCCTGGGGGTGCCGATATAAGGTCTCTTAACGTACACTCAGATACAGGGTTCCTTTGCTATAGATCTGTGCCATGTAATCTGCAATAGGAAAACTACAAATCTGAAGAGTCTTGGCGTATTTGCTGGGTCCCACCTGTTCCAAAACAGGCATCTGCACAAGATCTAGTTGTTCAAGTTTCCTTTCAAATGGAAAAAGACAGAAAGGTAATTTCAGTGTGTGGCTTCACCCTGAAAGCAGAGTCCTAACACAGTGTAATTAATCCTTCAGTGAGCTCTAAAAGTGCCTCTTTTTTCACCAGTAGTTCCAAAAGAAAGTTAACCAGCCAGTTACCATGTGTCAGGCTAAGTCAATTGAACTTGGCATCATAAATGAAGCAGGATGCCTAGATTTGGATAGAGGACTTTTGGTGGCTCCCAAGGCTAGGTCTGAGAGTGGTAAGTGTAACCATATAAAGATAATGATGAAAGGCTGTAACTTAAAAGATTCAGATTCAGTTTCCTGCACCGGCACAGGCTTTGAGGTAACGCAGCTGCCCACACACAGGGTATCTTGCGTGGCCCCAGGTGCTACCATGGGAGGATGCGGGTCTCCTGCAAGCCTTCAGTCATATCTTCCATCCCATGTTAAAGCTGTCTCTAAGGCATCTCCGATGGCACAGGGCTCCTATATATGCATAACTTAGTAGAGCCCTAAATTTTTGCATTTCCCTACTTGCAACAATAATCCTCATCTTTCACCTGTCCTACAGGTTGGTAGGGAGAAGAGGGAACATGGTGAGGGTTCCTTGTGAAGATGCTAAAGGCAGTGACTTGGAGGCACTCAGGTATGTGAGGGATTTCAAGGTGAGACCTCTTGGCTGCTTCCCTATTCCTTCATCCAGGTATAGGCCATGATAAATTAGGGGCAAAATGGAGTTAAGGTTCAGTGGTGTTCAGAAAGGAAATTTAAGAGCTATTCCCAGATATAAGCTATGACACACTGCGATACCTCCCTCCAGACAATCAGAGAATATCAGGACCCCAACAAAAAGCTCCAGATGCAGTTGTGTGTATCAGATGCCGCGGAAAGTGTGGGAAGAACGAGTCAGTGACAATGCTCTGAACCACTAGTCCCTCACCCCAGGAGGTGATAATCTGCAGCTGGCCTCCAGCTATGGACTTTGGTGGAACACCTGCAGTGACTTGGGCCTGGACTTCACCCACACTGCCTGTAAAAAGGCAATAAAAACAGCAATCAAACAAAAAGCACTATCTCTGCTGCACTGCACCAGTTTGCCTGATGAACCTGGAGCTCCAGATAACAATTCCACTTGAAATAGGTAATGATGGTTAACAAATAGCAGCCCAGTTACTCGAGACAATGCTGAGAGCGGCATGCGACTGAAGAAAACAGCCTGATCATGTTTCTCCTCTAACTTTTCCAGACCAGCTGCTGCCAAAGAAGAGAGAGTGAAAAAACAAGGGAAAAAAAAAAAAAGGTAGAGGGGAGAGAGAAATTAAAAAACAGGAGCTCTAAAATTGTTATACAGTGGAGAAGCAGAGGAAAACAATGTTTTCCCACATGGGCAAAGGTCTGTGCTCCTGTACCCGGTGGGTCAGATCCAAGCCTTGCTGGAGTCAATGGATAGACTCCCTTTGACTTAGTAGGCTCTGGATCAGACCCAAGGTTTCCATAATGATGGCTAAGCCTGACCTGCCTACTGGGATGCCTTTAGGCTTGACAGAGCCAACAAAAACCTTGTCCTCTCAAGAGCATTTTTGTTTTCATGAGGTTAGGCTAAACTTAGCTGCTAGAACCAACACAGCTTCTTCACATCTGGACTGATGTCCTTGCAGCCACAGGCTTCTTTGCCATGTGACAACCCCATAGGAGATTATTTCTGGACACCAGGATACATACAATTATTTCAGCATTAGGTGCCACATCAACACAACTGAATGTATGCCACAGCAGGAGATGCCCAGGCATCTCTAGGACAGATGCTGCCATCTAATCCTCCTTCCCTGAACCACACTAGAGGCAAAAAAAGAAAGTGTCAGGAATGTAGCCAGGCACACACCGGTGGGTTATTTCCACAAAGCATGTCGCTATCTCCAGTTGCCACATCAGCAGTATCCACTATTCCCACCATTTTAGCTGCTGAATTAGGGGCTGCTGTGCTCCTATCTGGAGTCCTGTCATGGTGTCTAGACATCTTGAAGTTCAGCTGTTTCCAACACACACAGTGGATCCTCAGACTACATCATCAGGCCACCTGCTGTTGCTGCAGTTAAAAATCAGGAGGTGGAAATACAAACCTAAACCCTTATATCACTTCTTGACTAAATCACCGTAGAAGATGCTCTCAGCAATTAGCTCATGTGGAGACATTTACATTACAAAGATTCGCATGAATTCCACCCACCCCGTCAGGAGATGTGGCAGTGGCTGCATCAGTCTGGCTTTGCAGTGATATCCCATGACCAATATCTGGGCAAAGAAGCTTTCCAGTTCTTCAGTGGAAAAACAGGAACCTCCTGGTTGCTCTCAAAGTCGAACACATGTTTACAGGTCACATAAAGTAGATCAGCCCTTGGGAAGTTTTTCTCTCCTTTTCCTTCACTACTGCTCACCAAGGTAAGGCGCCTTTCCCTACCTCCCAGCAATGATCTGTCAGCCTGACTAGATGGCCAAGGCTACTATTCATCTGGTCAAAGCAGGAAATTTGTCTGATTGTATTATATTCATTAAAATATTTGATAGAGAGCACAACAAATGAGATTTTTCAACCCGTGCAGGGCAGCATTACTCCACTGAAATGGAGGGGGGGTGTGTCAGATTCCTATCTAATATAAATAAATGTAACTGCAGTGAAATCACTTATTCTGTAGGAACCAAGAGTTTGACCCTAAAGAGACCCCAGGGCCCATTGAGATCAATCAAGAATTTGATATTTGTCTGCAGACTTTGGATCAGACCTTTACGTGACTTAGAAAAAGTGGCTGTAAGGGAAAGAGTCCCTGTTTTGGAATATTCGTGACTATTTCATTCTTCTTTGTATACAAATAAACATGTCCCAATGTGTTTTGAGCCATGAGATGCATCCTAGGAACTGTTTTGAACATCCTACCAGGGTTTAAGCCTTCAGTCCTTGAAAGTTCACTTTCGTATGAATTTTCTCCTGCTGAAAAATAAAAAGAAGACTCTTATGGAGCCATGTCACTCAGCTGAGAAATGTGCAAATTGCAAGGATAATTGCAAAGAAAATCTTCAGTGCAATATTTTGGTGTTTTTAAGATGGAAATTTTGATGGCACTCAGAAGCTTTCAGAAGAAAGTCAATTTTAAGACTACTTTAACTCTGGAGGATGCAGCCAAGTACATGAGATAGAATTGATTTGCAAGGGATCAAGGGCAACTAGTTCTTGGCTGTTTCCTTCAGCTCAGGAAGAAAGCTTTCAAACAGTGTCCCTCCCTTCCTCAGCATTCTCAAAGTGACTGTTTTAACCAGTCCACCGGTGGTCTCCATCCGTAGTGGAAGCTGGTCATCCAGACACCAAGTTTATGAGCAGTTTGTCATCTCCAACGCCCTGTTTCTGCCAGAGGTTACAAGTCACTGCAGCAATGCAAGTATTTGGTAGACTGAAAACAAGACGGGATGTCACCCACAGCAAATTAGAGTTCAGATCACAGGATACACTTACGCAGTGTTTTCATGTTGAACAAAAGAACACAACCCTCAGTGACATTGTTAGAGCTATACAAAGTAAGTGACTGGAATATGTTCCTCTCCATGTTCAAAGCTTCTCTCAATGGGGTCTTCATTTTAGCTGTTATTTCTTCATGCTAATGAGACCAGTAATATTGTAAAATTGTAAAATTGCGTTTCAAGCTTTGCCTTGAGTTTGAAAAAAAAAAGGGCAAACCTGAAGCGAAACACCTTCTGCCAATTTTGTGTGCTAGTGTGTGTGGTTTGGGGAGGAAGGCGGAGAAGGGGAGTATTATTACTGTTACACTTTTTCTGAAGCAAGAATAGCTAAGATCATCTAGGAAATGAAAATAAATGAAAACAATTGAAATGGCTGGAGAAGCCATTGCCACCAATTTCGCTGGGGGAGGGGAAGACAAACCAGAAATGCTCACTTGGCATACATGTGTGGTTTGAGGGCATTCTCTCTTGGTTGGTCCTAGCAAGAATATTTAGCTGAGTCAAATATGTGAAGGAAGTAACCAGCCAGCTGGGCTAGCAGGGCTGAGGCACGCCGAATTGCAGTGCCAGCGGCATGCAAGGCAAGGATGTGCCTGGCATCTGACCCAGCTACATCTGACTACCTGTCACTGAGCCTGGTGGAGAGAAGAGCAATCACAACCTTCTGAGCCAAGCTGGAAGCTTCCAGATGGAAAACTGCTTTTCCTACCACCCTTTTCTTGTCTACCTGCAATCTTACCCTGTTTTCTCCAGGACAATAGCAGGCTGGGATGTTGACAGCCTTGTTGCATTTGTGTGCAGCAGATGTTCTGAAACATCTTCCCAACACAGAAGGAACCTCTAAAGCTCCTAAGAATGGTAACAGTTTGTCAGAAGTATCTTTTTTTATACAAGTTTTATTCTACGCAATCCTTTCAGTGGCAGCTTCCTGGCATTAGGATTTATTCTCATTCAGTGAGCACAAACTTAAAAAAAAAAAATAAAAAAAAAATAAGATTGGGGCCAAGTCTTGTAATGAAAAGGTCAAGTGCACAAAGGTGTGAAAGCTCCTGAAGGAGCCAGGGTGTTAGCGGGCCACAGCAGCTCAGTGAGCCAAACTTAAAACTAGCACGCAGACTTGACGTCATCCATTGACACCTGGTATTTGGGAGGGACAGGATGAGCTAAAGAAATTAGTCCTGTTTATTTCCCAGCCTGTAATTTATTAGGCTGCATCCTAGCCACTCTGTACAGAGCTCATTTCACAAAGAGAGCTGGAAAGCTGGTGTCTCTCTGGATGCTTAGGTTAGGAGTAGGGAATTAATACAACAGCTGAGCAATATTTCACTCCAAAAAATGTTTTCTGGTGGAAGTGGAAGGCTAAGAAGGCAGAATATGCATCCTGAAGATTGCAGATCGGCTTTTCCCAAACTAATGATCACTTAGTTAATTGTTTCCTGGGGGTAGGAAGGGCTTTCTGAGCAAAAATTCTGGAAAGTGAAAATTATTTCTATTTCTTGTGTGTTTTTTTTTTTAAAATGCCAAATGACATACTCAGTGATATTTAATGAAAAAGCCAAGTGCAAGAGTTCACAATGCTTTGCTTTGCCAAAGGCTATCTTCCCTGACCTCTTACAGTCACAAATTTTTTGCAAACTTTCAATGAGTAGAAAAAACATTTCCAAGAACTGTTCTGATCTTTGTTCTCCAGATTCGTTGTATAAACCTGTCTGAATCCTCCAGATCTGTGCAGGCTCCGTCCCCCAGTGATGCTTAAGTAACATGGGGTGGAGTTCTGGCCAAAATCTTCAGCTATTTTGCTATAGTCCCAGGGAAATCAATTCACTTCATGTCCTGGATGCATGCTGAAGGCCAGCCTAACTCCTTCCAACTGGCGTCCTGGTAAGTGGGTTGTGTAGGCTGGAATGTCAAAGGGTAAGCAGATGGTCTATCCACATACACAGATCATATTTACCTGGTTGTACGTCAGCATTAACCCCTGGGAAGTCATCACTAATTCTGATTTGGCTTGCACCTAGGTGGGTAACATGGGCTTAATTGCAAAAGCTCTTCTGGAGTCAGTTGTGGCTTAGCTCGGCGTACTCTGTGCCGAAACCTGCTTCTGCAGAGGACTCTCACATTTCCACCTTGGATAGCTAACCTTAAATCAAAATAAATAATTCAGTTCCATTAAATCTCATTCTTTCTGATGGCTTGCTATATTTGATTTTTCTCTAGCTCTATCCAGAATTTCGTACTATAATATAGCAGATTTTACAGAGTTCCTTAATAACTCATGATGTTTCCATATCACTTCTATTTCTTGGATTATTCTTTAAGTGAATAAGGGCATAGAAATCCAGATTTCAGATGCTTGGTTGACCTGGATTGCCCTATCTGCACTGAGATCACCGAAAGCATGAAGAATGTAGCTTACTGCAGAATTAAATATACTGTACTGGGTTCCACTTGTTTCCAAAGTTGAGAAGTGATTTTGTCTTGTTTTGATGAAACTGAAGAAATCAGAAAGCTATTTCAAATGATCAGTCAACACTATTGAAAGGCTAGGATTCTTGTTGCCTGACAGCAAAGTGCCAAAAAAGGTACCTAGAGGTATCTGAGATGCCCTAGTGCAGCTAAGGCACCTATACTACCCACTGAAAATGTCTTCCAAATTGTTTTAACTCTGTTTCCTGTATTGTATCTGGCTGAGATGGAGTTAATATGGGCCCCATAGCAGCCCTCATAGTGCTGTACTTTGTATTGGTAGCTAGAAAGGTGTGGATAACACACCACTGTTTTGGATACTGCTTACACAGCATCAAGGCTGTCTCTCCAACATTTCCCCCCTCCTCACCAGCACGCTGGGGGTGGGCAAGATCTTGGGAAGGGACATAGCCAGGAGAGCTGGCCCAAACTGACCAAAGGGATATTCCGTACCATATGATGCCTGCTCAGCAACAAAAGCTAAGAGAAAGGAGAAGGAAGCGGGAGCATCTGTTATTTACAGCATTTGTCTTCTGGAGCAGCCACTATGCATACTGACACCTTGCTTCCCGGGAAGTGGCTGGACATTGCCTGTTGATGGGAAATAGGGAGTAAAATCATAGAATCATTAAGGTTGGAAAAGACCTCTACGATCATCAAGTTGAACCACCACCTAACACTACCATGTTTCCTAAACCATGCCCTGAAGTGCCACATCTACATGTTTTTTGAACTCCTCCAGGGATGGTGACTCCACCACCTCTCTGGGCAGCCTCTGCCAATGCCTGACCACTCTTGCAGTGAAGAATTTCTTCCTAATTTCCAATCTAAACCTCCCCAGATGCAGCTTTAAGCCATTTCCTCATGTCCTTTCGCTGGTAACTTGGGACAAGAGACCGACCCCCCCCCTCACTACAACCTCCTCTCAGGCAGTTGCACAGAGCGATAAGGTCTCCCCTCAGCCTCCTCTTCTCCAGACCAAACCCCCCCAGCTCCCTCAGCCACTCCCCATCACACTTGTTCTCCAGACCCTTCCCCAGCTCCGTTGCCTTCTCTGGACACGCTCCAGCACCTCAATGTCCTTCTTGTCCGGAGGGATCCAAAACTGAACCCAGCATTCGAGGGGCGGCTCCCCAGTGCCGAGCACAGGGGCACCATCCCTNGCCACTCTGCCCCAAGCCTGGAGCGTTGCCTGGGGTTGTTGTGACCCAAGGGCAGGACCCGGCCCTTGGCCTTGTTAAACCTCATACAATTGGCCTCAGACCATCCATCCAGCCTGTCCAGATCGCTCTGCAGAGCCTTCCTGCCCTCCAGCAGATCAACACTCCTGCCCAGTTTGGTGTTGTCTGCAGACTGACTGAGGGTGCACTCGATCCCCTTGTCCTGATCATTGATAAAGGTATTAAACAAGACCGGCCCCAACACTGAGCCCTGGGGAACACCGCTCGTGACTGGCTGCCAACTAGATTTAGCTCCATTCCTGTTGCTTCTGTGTGTGGCCTTTGCTTTTGCTTTTATTAAACTGCCTTTATCTTGACCCAGGAGTTGTTGCGGTTTTTTCCATCTCATTTTCTCCCCCTACGTCCTGCTGAGGAGCGGAGTGATAGAGTGGCTTGGTGGCACCTGGCAGCCAGCCAAGGTCAACCCACCACACCAGTGAGTTCACTGTGCAGGTGGATTGATCCTGGGTTTACACAGTTCACTTTTCATGAGTTTGTCAGCTCTTTATCCTCCCATAACCAAATCGGTTTTACTCGCAATTTGGAGAATGAGCTTGGAACTCATCAGAAATGTTGGGTAAGTTGAAAAAACCCATTTCTTTTCTTTCCTCTGCACCTGTTTCATTTCCTTGTAAAGGAAACCTCTTCTTCATCTCTATACTGAAAGGACCAGGACCAATATTTCAGACTGGTGCACACAAATATGTGCAGATAGAATCATGTTTCCTCTGCACATGCTCTGAATTATCTGCTTACGAATCATGACACTGAGAATAAACTGTGAATGGTTAAATACTTACCTGATGTAACCTCATGCCGCTCTGCGAACATCACTGGTGCAACGCTGATTTGCATTGCCGGAAAGTCTAACCCTAGATCTGGTACATTAATGACTACATAGAGAGTCTTGTATGAAAAGGATCTCTCAGCATCTCTCTTGCATTCAGGACAAAGTATTAAAACATGGCATCCAACATGCTCCCAAACAAGTCTCTGCAGAACACTGCCAGGGTACCAAAACAGTTCAGGAGATCCACCTTTGGGTGGGGAAATAGGTTCATGTATGTACAAGGTGAGTAGTTTAAAAGAGCTTCAGTTGAATTGTTTTTTTTTAATCTTAAAATTGCTCTTCGGCACATACTAATTTACACCTGACAAACTGGAGATTAAAGACTGAAGGAAGTGAAAGATCTAAATCTTGAATTTAAAGATCACTTGTGGAAGGAATTTGTTTACATGTTGTAGTCTGCATTCCAGAAATGGTCTCTGCATTGCCCATGGGAATTTCCTCTTTGACAGGAATTCAGTCCAAGCAAAAATCTATTTTATTACAGGTTATCCTTCATTATCTTATCATGAACTATAATTATTTTAATCTCCAAAAGGCTTGCTGCAACATTACTTTTTTCAGTCACAGTTATCCTGGCTAGCAGATAGAAAGTATCTTACTCCTGTTTCACACCTGACATTTCTCACCCACACTGCTTTTTCTTTTATTCTCGTCCTTATTAATGTAACCACATAGCTGTAAATGTCAGCATGCTGAAGGCAGGGTGAGCAGACACGCAGCTTATATAAGCAGCAGAGAGAAAATTTAGCATACTTTGTTCCTTCTCCAATTTCCCCACCACTTTGCCCTTTACAAGACCCTCTGTTTATGCCAACCAGCCTGCCCCATCCATTTCCATTGTGCACCTTAAGTTGTTATTAAATACCATTGAGGGGTGGGGGGCTCCATTGGACCCATCTCGGGGGCTGTCCTTGCCCTGTCATTGGCTTTTTAGGCTTCTCTATTTGGCAGGGAGTGTGTGCATGTGCACGTGCATACGTACGTGTGCTTAGCTCTTCTGTCATTCTCCACGGTGGCACCAAGTTGTCTAATTCTGCTCCGACAAAGGTTAAACGTTTTGATCTTAACCCCATTTAGGCCAACTCATAAGACTCCATGGCTATGCTAGTAAATAATATCAGTCAGAGCCTGTTCTTGGACCCTGACTGATGCAAATAAATTATCTCCCACCCACACCCCCTAAAATAAGTAGCTACAGGCAATCTTCCCATTGGGAATGAGCTCGTTTGTGCTGTTCCCCAGCTGTGCTCAAGCATTGTCTGAGCATTTGCTCTTGGACACAGGTCAAAGCTATGCCAGGAGCTATGCTAACAATGTAATGGTGTGGGCAGCTGTGGGACACTGCCCAGATCCCTGACTTGGCTGTGTTCAATTTACTGGTATAGACGTACTGACTTCAAAAAATATAAAGTCTAACTCCACAATAATAACCTAGGTTAGTTAACCAGCTACAGTACAACTGTCAGCCAAGCAGGAGTCCTGGAGAATATTTCCTTTTTCCTGATTCCATCAGGGTATTTTTCATAGCCATAAGCGTTTACACATTTTTTTAAAGGACTTGAGATAAAAACAGCTTGTAGAATTCAGGTTTTCTGCATGTCTTTTCTGCTGTCTGATCAGTAACACTTAAATCTTCAGTCACACTGCTGATATACTTAAAGGATTTATTCCTTCAGAAGTTTCTGGTGTATCTGAAAATGTTTGAAAAGCTTCAGTACCGTAAGCTGTGATTTCTGTTACAGTTGGTATAACGCAGTGATTTGTTGCCATTACGTAACTGCTAGTTTAGCTCCCAACATCACACTGCGTATTGCAAGGTTCCAACTCACAGAGCACTTGCTCAGGTTTAAGCAGAGATCATCCTGTTGGTTTTAACGAGCTTTGGCTGAATCTGGGGCATAGCCACACTATGTCTTTTATACAGAAAAATCTACAAAGAAGGCACAAGGGCCCAAATCTCACAAAGCAAGAACAGAGCAAGCAGAATTCAGTATGAATTCCCTCTTGGTCTTAATGATGCAAAAACCTCTGAAGTTTAGTGAGCCTGTGTATGTCGTTGAGTCTGAACATCAGGTTTCTCTTACAGAGAGAGTAAAGTGCTCCAAGAGGATGAGTGGAGCTGGCTCGCTGAGCTTCCAGCTAAGGTAGATCATCAGAAACATTGAGGGCCAGTGCTGATGTGAATCCTCAAAAGGTCTGAAAAAACACATTTTAGAATGGTGGAAAAAACCTCCTGCTGTATCAGATTTACACCTAGAAACAGTCTCCTGAATTTAGGTCCCTAATGCAATCCAGCTGCATTCAGATACAAAATAGACTGGGTCCCAGGACATGCTCCGCTTGTCCCTCACTTAGACTTTTTGCCGAGACCAATGAATAAAAAGGTGTGGATTGTCCTCAGCCAGAAGAAAATAATTTTCAGTAACTTGCATTTACTGCTAAATATATTTAAAAAACCAAGGGAGAGACAGTGATTATCATCAATATTCAGCAATTAATACTGAAAATTTTCAGCTGCTCTCCCAAGTTTCCTTTCATAGTATATAGACAGAAATGGGAAGTTCGGAGGGTAAGCCATCTCACTCGAGAGAGGCAGCTAAGTAAGATAAGCCACGCTCTGGAGAAGGCTGCTTTTCTCCATCAGCTGTGAGGGGTCTCTAGAAGACAAGCTCAGGCTTAAATGTCTCCCTCTTAGGTTACGCCTACGCTGGAAAGAGTGTCTTGAAAGAAATGGTCAGTTTTAATACAACAAATTCACAGTCAAGTGTCTATTGGTGGCATATTCAGATCAGTCATATGTCTTCCTAGAAGTTATTCACAGCTTAAAAGAAACCTAAAGTTTGATATAAGAATTGCTGGATGATGGGCTTTAAGATGTGGAGGTTTTTTGTTTGGTTTGGGGGGGGGAGGTTTTTTTGTTTGTGGTTTGTTGTTTCAAAAATCAAAGTTCAGTATTCTTTATCTCAGGCTTTAAAAAGTAGAATGGCTCTGTGTTTCTTTTTCCTAGAGAAGTGGACTATCTGGATGTGCATAAAAGATGTATCTATCATTTTCTTAAAAAACTCCAAAGCTGGAGGCTCCATTTCATCCCCAAGCAATCACTTTTAGTACTTCATTATTCTTCCTATTGGGAAGTTTATCATAATATCTAACCTAAATCTCTCTAGCTGCAATTTCAGTCCAGGACCTTCTGTTCTGTCCGCAGTGGACACAAAAAATAGCTTAATCCCTTGCAAAATGAACTGACCACAGCATAAAATAAAATCAGTTCAGCCCGTTGGCAAAAGCCCCGAGGTGAAACACTGAAATTGTTTTACCATATTAGTGTCATTAAGTCCAAGCGGTGAGACAGAGAGCTGTGATCGCGGGGAAAAAAGGTTAAGAAGGGTAAACAAAAAAAAAAGAAAAAGCACAGGCTAATGAAGTCCGGTTGTCTCTATCTGGTGAATGCTTTAAAACAAACGATTAAACCAGAAGCAGGGGGAGAAGGGCAGGAGGAAGACACACACCCCAAGCAATGCATGCCGTTTGATTCGGCGGCAAGGAAAAATTGTCTGCTAATGTGGAAACTGGCAAAAGCCTTTTTGTCCCCAGCAGAACTGTAATGTCTTATGTCCGCTACCAACCTGTTGTGAGAAGCAAATTCCTCATTGCTTTTGTCAATCAAAATCAGTAAGGATGCTGACAGAGCAGCGTGGGGCAGCGGGGAGCAGGGTGGGTTGTAGTGCCCAGGTCCCTGACAAATATGGGAAGTGTTCAGTACCAAACAGGGCAAGATTTTTCAGCTATTAGGTTGTGTCTCCTGAGAAGATATATGGTGTCATATTATTAATTTATCTCATAGAATAACCAAAACTCACAGTCAGTAAAATCCCACCCTTCTGTTTTCCATGGGTTTTAAAGAGGGCAAGATAACCATAAAATATCTATGTTTATCATGTCAATAAGCTTGGTGATTTGGGTGGCTGAGAGCAGAATGGAATAGGAGTTTGCTTCTAATTGGCACAGAAATGTGACTTTTGGCATCTGGGAGAGGGAAACCACCAGAAAAGGCGCAGAAAGGTGGAAGGGCAGTGTATCAGATAGGGAAAGAAATGCCTGAGCAAAGGCAGAGCAGGAGAGGGAAAAGGTTTTCTGAGATAAAACAGGAAAGTCCCAGGGTTTCCAGTGAACACTACTGTAAACTCCTTCATTGTGCTTTTAGGACAGTCATCACAGTGGCTGGCACAAGAAAGGTTGAACTAGGGAAAGCCAGATTTCAGAGCAGAAATAAATTCCAGATTTCAGTTATAGCTGAAACTATAGCTTCTTCCTTAAGATTATAATCAAATCCGGTAAAAGAAGCACATCAGGACCTGTACCATACACACAGCATGGGTTATCCATGGGTCTGTTATCTGAAATGAATGTCCTCAAACTTCTACAGATCTTCTGTCAAATTATTAATTGCTGTGGGGTACTTAGACTTGGCAACACATGCCATAATATGCATCTCAGCCTCGACCTTTTCCAAATTGTGGGCAATTACATTGCAAATGGTGACAAAATATTCAATGTTACTTTGACGTTGCACCGGTAGCACTGACGCCCAGTGAAGCACTGACAAAGGCAGCTGACAGCTACAGATAACCTTCCAAGACTGTTTTCTTTGTTTTATTGGTTGGATTTTTTTTTAAATGCAGTGATTTCCCTAGAACCACCGTCCATCTTCCGCCTGTTAAAGGAACTTATCAAACTTTTTATTGGAAATAATAAAACTTCTAAATACTCTGAAAATATGGGGTTTTTTAATGTCTGTATATTTCTCAGTTTGTCTTTTCCCAGCTTTTGGTGCCACTTGTTTCTTTTGCTGTCACTAGTAACATTCAGAGGATAAAAAAATGGAGAAAGGAGACACAAATGCAGAAGAAAAACTATATTTTTACTTGAGATCAAAAGAAACACAGAAGGATATGAATAAAATAATGCTGAAATATTCCCTTTTGAAAGAAGAGCATTTTCATTTTTGAAGTTGTTTGTAAGGAGAAAAACCACATTAACTGGTGAGTGATAGGCATGTCCAAAACCAGTCTAAAACCAGCAGGTTAAAAACCTCAGGCTCTGCTCAGGAGATCATAAATACACAGTCTCTCAATCACACATGAACAATAGCATTAATCTTCCCGGAATGATATGCAGTTTGCAACCTGCTCTCTTCCACCTCCTGCTTTGATCGTCTGTTTTGGATCTTGACAAGCTGCCTGTCTAGTCAATTTGTTCTTGAATTTCTCCATCCAGCACCTGTTCTGCATTAAAACACGAGACTCTACAAACAAGCATTCCCGGACCAGACATGAGGAAAACTCAGAACTGAAATGAACGTTCTGCTCCATTAACTTTCATAACTGGATGATGTCCTTTGTTTTTGAAAATTGCTTTTAATGGCCCCTGTTAAAGATGGAACAACTTCGAGTTTAGCTGTTACTGGATCACCCTGTAATTTGCGTCTGTTAAGAAAAGAAATAAAAAGCTATGCCTTTCTTCTGCTCTCTAGCTGCAAACTCAAGGCTGTCAAGTTATACCCTTGGAAACAAGGGGGATTTTTAATTGATGGTGCTTGCTCTAAAGGCACTTTTAGAGTTATTTTCCACCAGAAAAAATGAAGAAGCAAAATGTGGAAAAAAAAAATGCCCGCAGAGAACATAAAACTCACTCAGCTGTGGGTAGTGGCACAGGGTTTTTGCTTTATCACATGCTTAAAACCAAGTGCTGAAGCACTACACTGAATTTGAGTGACGTGGTAGCTCAGGCTTTAAGTTTGCGGTGTGGGAACCAAGCAGTGCTCTGAGAAAGATTCCTGAGCACGTTTGTATGACTGCAAGTGCTCACGTTTTTAAGCAAGTTACGCTTTAGCAATGTATCCTTTGTCACTGATCCGTGGTAAAAGGCATGCATGCTCTTAACCTGTACCAGCTCCAAAACAAAATGTCACCTGAGACACTATACTAGTGTCTATATTAGTGCCATGAAATTGCTTAAGTGAAGGCAATTTACCCAGATTCAGGGAGGTACAGTGTAAAAGTATGTCTCTTGTGGGATACTGCAGAACTTCTGAGAAATGTTAACCACATATACCAAATGATTGGCTGAGTTATGCAGAACTCAGGGTAGTTTCAGCTTGCAGATTCAAACTCAAGTTTTACGTGAAAATACGCAAGTGTTTGTATGTGAAATGGTTGTATAAGGTCTCATTTCAGTCAGTGGAAAAGAGTCAATGTGCTCAGTAAAATTTAGAGCACATTTCACCTGAGAAGCTAGTAAGGTGCAGTTTAGTTGCTTAAATCTAAGCAATTATCACCATCTGAGATGCCTTTTGGTGTCCAAGACATCCACTCAGGGGTGGTGAACATAGCACAGGGCCTGGTAGACACCCATTGAGCAGAGGGACACCGGATAGGATCCTGTTGAGCATCTCAAATGAGGCTTCTTTATACTGATGACTGAACTGAGCTCAAAATTTCCATAGACTCGATGAGAGATTCCGCACCTAGCCTGCTGGTTCCTCCCTGTACGTGGGCACCTATAGTTATATGTCTGAATTTTGAAGTTGAACTCCTGCCTGAAGGAGTAATTCAATTCCCTAAAATAAGGCATTTATTTCAACTGAAAATGCCTTAGGTTGTCTTGCCTGACTTCCAGCTGCTGTTCGAGAAAGACACAGCTCTCCTGTAGATCCTGTGTCATATTTGCCAGTCCAGCTTGGATGTCTCAGAAACCCTAGAATATTTGAAATTAACTAAAAACTAGTGTTTAAGCATTGAGTCAAATCTGCAATATCCACTGAATTTGCAATCTTCCAAATTCTGTAAGATTTATCTCCTTTTTCAAGATTGTTGCCCAATGTCACTTACAAGAGCTTTTTGAGCTACACTTAGACTTCACAGCCAGTTATTCAAATACAGGCCAATAACCAAAAGGACTTGCACAGATCAGCATCTGTGACAACAGAAAAACAGAGAGCTGGAGTCTTGATGGAACAGCAAGAAAACAAGCTGGGCTTTTGTATAAAAATGTCATTTGAGCATCCCTAGGGTATTAAAAGTGTAAACAACCAAAGAAGTTCCAGCAATGCATGAGTAGGAAGAACCTCTTTTAATTCACTGCATTGCGTTGACTCAGGATATTCATACTTTTCCTGATATCCCCCTAAATAGTTTCTAGTAATTTCCCCAGAAGGAAATCCGTAACATCCTTATATACTTTGCACTACTGCTTACCTAAATCTCAGCATTCAATACCAAAGCTTTATTTTACTGTAAGAAAGCCAATAACTTTTTTGCTTCACCCAGTGGACTCAGAGAACAGTTGATTCCTGAAACTTTTATCACAACTTCTTTACTGTATCTCAGAATATTTCTGCCCTTACTTATTTACCATTTGAACTTTTTTTTCTCCCTGAGATAGCAGAAGATATGTTCTTTGTGATTATTTTCTCAAGAGACCCTAAGTTTAAGACCCATTGTGTATTGTACAGGTTTATTTAATAACAGACACCAGTGGAACAATTTGGGTATCTAAAAATCAGAGTCTAGTGCCATCTGAGGCACTCTTAGATACCCAAGACATCTGCACAGGGCTGATAGATGTGACAGAAGACCAGTGGGAAACCCATGATCATCTGACTTTGAAACTGGAGACCTAGTGGAATAAATTTAGTCATCTAAAATGTAATGAGTTTTCTGAGACTAGATAGATGAGTCATCCCTGAGTAGAGGAAGTGATTTTTGTAGCCTCTGTTTTGCAGATGGAAAGTCCAAGGGAAATGCCATATCCAGCATCAAAAATTAATTTTCTGGTAAAGTCAGGTGTCAAATGTAGAGCACTGCAGTCTCTCAGTTGTGGTCTGGCCAAGGTTTTGAAGCTGAATTGTACACCCCAAGCACAAAACGTTGTACTCAGGTCATTGGCAATAGATTCTCATTCCTAGTCCGAAAAAGGGTCATGTTCAAGCCAGTTTTGTAAGTGTCTTATGTCTCACCATGTTTTTCCTCTGTTGGTTATGCAGGGATCAGAGTCAGGGAAAGGCATCTTGAGATAAAACCATGAATCTCTGTCCAAAATCTAAGATATTGTGACATGTGCCTAATTTTACCTTGAGTATCATGGTGAGTAGTCTGAATAGGGATTATTGCTCACAGCCTGACTAATATGTCCCATATAACTGTTTATTATCTCCTTTACGGACAAGTTCATGTGGTTCTCTACAATTTTGGGGTTAGCAATTAACCTTCCTCATGATATTGCCTGTAATTAGTGTCACATACAGGTTTAGCCTCAGGAATATCTAGGAAACAGTGCAGCCAGGGTAATTGCAAAGGCATTTGTAGAGGTTTTACTAGGGACCACTGTATAAAACTTTCCTCTGTTGTTGATTTTGGCATGCTGACCTATATTTTCTCAAGTCCTTTATAAAAAAAAAAAGGTGTGCTAAATGGTTTATTTGCTGCCTTGTCTCTATTTCCTGATCTATTCCTTATTAAAAAGCATAGCAAGGGGTCAGCTCTTAAAAGCTGAATTGATTTGTCTGCCTTGATGAGACTCAGGTCTTGCACAAGTTTAGTAAGGTGCTTGCATTAACGATTAGGTAAGGCATTAACCACCCAGCCAGACATTACCTACAAGCAATGAGATGTTGTTGTGACTTACTTTCTATCTAGCATCTGTGGTTTTAATAGATGTGAGAGCCAAAGAGATATGGTGCAATAGAGAAGACAACAACTTAAACCTAAAATGTGCATATTCCAACTGTGGGTTGTCAGTAAAGTCTCAAACTGAGCTGCTCTGCAAAAATGTCCATTGGCATCATATAAACACACCATTCCTCCTCTTCTTCCATCCATCTTAAAATTGCTCTAGGGCAACAGTGCTGACTTCCCAGATACAGCATAGGACATCCCACCAGCTGCCAAGAAGGGCTTGTGCTTTGCAGTGCAGTGGAATTGGATATGGGGAGAGTGCTCTCATTTTCATAAAGGCTGCAGATTATAGTTGACAGGGATAGTTAGTACAGTTTAAACTGCTTTAAAAAAAAAGGCGAAGTCTTGGGTTTCTTGCAAGAAGCCTTATCTGGTTTTATGTCATTCAGACCTATTAGTGTGGTAATGATTCTGAGATAATGAAACTAACTGCAGTGTTTTGGGGGTGCAGATTAGTATCTCCTGAGAGCTCTGCAGTGTACCAAGGTTCTAGTTTGAGAGTCACCTCGGGGTGTCCTTATACTAATGACCAACAATGTACCAGTGCTCAGTGAAACCATCAAGGAGGCTCAGGATCATGCTGTTCCATTGTCCTCCCAGGTAAATAATGGCTTGGATCACCAGTAGACCTACAAACAAGTTCTATTCCTTCTCACTCTTAGGGGAACAGATGATATTCTGGGGGGGAGATTGGGACCTTGACAGGTCCAGGGGCTAGAGAGGGCAGGTATTGACACTACCTAACCCTAGCAGTGTCATTCACTTTGCAGATTCAGACCTCTGAATTCAAGTATCTCTATGCAATGTGTTCATACGAATGGGGTACCTTAGTTATCATTATAGTTTATGTAGATCTGAGGCTAATATAATTTGCCAAAGCATAGGCTTCTAGTGCCATTTCAGGCACCCCAATTTACCTGCAATTTTTCCTTAGCCCTTGTCACTGGTCCTGTGGGAGGCAGGATGCTTGGTCTAGGGGACCTCAAATAGCACCACATATCTCTGTTGAGGAAGTTGAGCTGAGTCTTGTCTCTCTCTTAACTGTGATGGGAGGTAGGACACCCAGTTCACAGACATTCACAGTTAGACACCTAAATGTGGGTGTCTAGATGTGGGTCTGGCTCTAAGTACCTACTTTAGGAAGCTAATCTTTCTGAGCCCCCTCTATAATTGAGAAAGATGTCCTTGAGAGGGCAATTCAGAGAAATGAATTGGATCCCTCCTCTAAATCACTCTTTGAAAGAACCTGTCTCTCTCCATTGACTATAGGGTAATATTGGGGTATCTAGACTCTTAGTGCTGGCCCTAATTTAGAAATCTGACTTTTTGGGGATCACTGCTACAGCAGTATATATTCCAAGTGATGCACATGTGCTTAGGAAAATCTCTACCAGCTTCTTTCCCTGGGGAATGGAAAGTTCTATTGTTATTTTAGTTTCATTCCCACCCCCTGCAAGGATGGGGTATAAAACTAAGTACATGTTTGGCTGTAACCTTTGTGCTGTCCAAGACTGATCCAAACCTCACCAATCTCTAAGGCAGATTTGCCCTGACTGGGGTGGCCCTTGAATCAGGCCTACAAGATCAAAGATAAAAGGGAAGAGAGCCAAAGACAGATTTAGAAATATAATCAGCTAGCCATAGTTACATTCTTAATTAAATTGCTACAGGCCAACAGCTGCTCGTTAGGGAGTCTCTAAACTCTAACACATGCCCCTATATTACAGTACTAAAACCAAGGAATAATTTTGCTCAACAATGGCTTTCCTGTGTGCATTGAAATGGCCTAATATACTTTCGTGCCTGAACTTAGTAGTTTGAGGGTAAATATATAACTGTGAGGTTTTCTCGTTTTTTTGGGTTTTTTTTTCTCCCTGGTCCTCCAACCATGATGTTGAAGTAAGGGAAAATATTTTGTATAAAACCAAATTAACAAACCACAAGAAATCCATATGGCATTTCCCCTCATCCTCCCAACTGTCTAACTCCTGCAGCTGTGAAATCCAAAGTATACCTTTTCTCTACAAATACACCCCTCTGCAGACATCAGTACCATAGACCTTAAACCAAAGCTGATGGCAAAGGCAGAGAAGGCAGCAATGACCTCATTTAGAAGGAGCTACTTATAAAGAGTCTTGAGTGTCCCATCCATTCAAAGGGTAAGGGACCACATTAGGGGAGACCAAGTGAGGGAAGGCCAAAGGAAAAGGTTCAGCATAACACAGAAGATAACATTCAAGCCTTCTGAAGTGAGGCCCTGCTTCCCAGAAAGCAGCTGGACGTTGCCTGCTAATGGGAAGTAAAGAATAAATATTTTTGTTTTCCTTTTCTTCTGTACATGCCCTTTGCTTTTCTTTCTTAAATTGCCTTTATCTCAATCCATGAGTTTTCCATCTCATTTTCTGCCCCTGTCCTGTTGAGAAGGCGGAGTGATAGAGCAGCTTGCGGGCACATGGTGACCCACCATGGCCAATCCACCACAACTGCACAAAGCCTGACTCTTTCTTCTTGACAAGTTACTCACAGGTACCAGCAGGCTGCTATTAGGTCCCCACAAAGCCCTGCCTTCTCCACGCTGCACAAACCCAGTTCCCTCAGCCTCTCATCACAGGACAAGTGCTCCAGCTCCCAACCATCTTGGTGGCCCTCCACTGAGCTTGCTCCAGTTTGTCAATGGTTTTGCTGTAATTGGGGCCCAAAACTGGGTGCGGTATTAAGATGTGGTCTAAATTTTGATGTAAAACAACAGCCAATCATAACTCTTTCTTTCACTTGATAGATACATGTCCCACAGACTACATTTTTCCAGAAAATACAAGAAAACCTAGGCCTGAGATTTACTTGACCTGACTTTAGGTACCTGAGATATAGATGACTAGTTAAAAAGCCTTCCTTCACTTACCTTTCTTTGCTACGGGTCCCTACCCTCCAGCCTCCTGAACTGTATCTGGATAGCTCTTAGGATAAGATGAATCAGGTTTAGGCAGATAATTTTTACTTGTCTGAAGTTACTAATTACAAACCTCACTCATAGTATCCCAACCATCTATAGATATTTGGAACAAGTATTTTAGTGCCTTGCTGCAACAAATGTGCTAGCCTGCTTTAGAAGTTATGAAAATGTCTACAAATAATGCCATCCTGCATTCCCATGGCAGACTGAAAAGTCTCGGAACCTGCACGTAAAGACACTCATAAGCCAACTGCATGCCAACTTTACATGGAGTCTCAAATAAGCACTCAAATTCGTGCCTGCCAACCTCTTTCCCTTACATGCTTTCCCACTCAACGCCTTCTGTCAAAAGCAGAAAAGCTCAATGAAGAAAGGAGGTGAAATCCACCAAAGTAGCACAAAGGACATTTGAATTCTCCTTTACGAAACAGCTGGTTATTTCATTTAGAGTTAAATAATGGAGGATTTGTATATCTCCCAGTCTCCCTCATCTCTGATTGGCTTCCTTCCTATTGACAAATTTGCCTTTTTGCAGGTTGTACTGAAAATATATATGTGATGTATATGTGTGTGCGTGTCAAACAATTTTAGGCTACGGTTAGTGTTTAAAAAAAGCAGAGTAAAATAGGAGAGTTATTTCTGGAGAGAAGCCAAAAGAGACTGAGAAAGTACTGGCATGCTCAGATGCAGAGGTTTTTCAAAGGTCAAGTAGGTGAGCGCTGAGTGGCCAAGGGCTGTGGAAAGGTCTCAGCAGCTAGGTTCAGCAAACCATTTCGGTGGCTTACACACAGCCACATTGCTCTGCCTGTCTCGTGGGGTCACAGAGCCGAGAGAAGCAGCGACAATGTGGTGCAGCAGCAGCAGGACGCAGTCCCATTACCCCTGCTGCCCCCATCACCTCAGTCATACCAGGGATGTGGCCCAGTGGGCAGCACCACCAAAAATCAGGGGGAAAGCAATCTAAGAAGTCGGCATGAGCTGGCTGTAAATGACGACTTCTGGCTGCTACCTGTGGCTTTCTGCAACACAGACCTACACCAGCTGCCAAACCACCTGGCTTTTTGGGCAAAAATATGCCCGCATTAAGCTCTTAAATAGCTGCAGAAGGTAAATGGAGCCCTAGTGTCTGCGGTGTCAACACATACAGCTGAGTTAGTCTCCCTTCTCCCTCCTTACAGTCAGCAGATGGGAATAGGGATTTTAGGGAATAATTAATCTGATTTACCTTCAACACAAACTTTAGGATGAGAAGGACCACACTCCAGTTTATTGAACATATTGAGCACATCCTTGATGACAATTGAACTAATTCAGAGCATCTAGCTCAGTTAGAAATGTTGACTTTTAGTCATGTAAATCCCATAGTAAATACTTCATGGCAGCTATTATATACTGCTGTCCTACAAGAGTCTGCCCAAGGACATCTATTCTGCACTTTGCCATCCTGTAGCAGATGTGAGAAATGAAATCTGCAGAGTATTAAAGGATATTATTCTCAGAAATTGCCACTTTTGTGTGAGGGGAGATTCATTCCCGCGTATGCAGCAGGCAGAGCAGTACCTCAGCGAGTCCTCATTACATCTACGTGGTTTAGACAATTGTTTGCAAGGTGCTAATTACAATCACTGCTCACATCTTTCATTGTATAGAGGAAGGTAATCAGGAATCATAGAAAAATTATCAAGCCCCTAAATCAGCCCACATCCTACAGGAACTCAGAGATTAGCACACCTGAAAAGAACATGGTAAGGGAGGACAGGAATACAAACTGGCTTTCAGCAACACATGGTTGTTCTGGTTTCCCCCAGACTTATGTCAATATATGCCCTTCAATAAAGCCAGTAAGAAATCACCAGTTTCAATAGTACCAATTTACGCTCACAGCTAAGTCAATAATTGTGTATATTTGGATTTTTATTTATATCAGTGAGATGAAACCTTCAGAAGGCTTCATAGGTAGGAGGGGACTCTTATTGCAACTGGTTCCTGACCCAGCTCCAGATAACCACTCAAGTCATATTTAATTCAGAGTCTGTGATACAAATACTCCCTCTGTCCACATGCAGAAGTCAAAAAATATCCCTCTTGACCAAATTCCTGTGTCAAATTCAGGGTCCCTACAACCTCAAATCAAGAGACTTGAAAAGAAAATGTACCATGAGAAGGAAACAGAAGGAAGCCTGGATATTGGCAATGTCAGAAGTCCCTGTAGGGGGGAAGAATAAAAGAAAGAAAAGAAAACAGTGGGAAATTGTCTCTGAGGGACAGAGCTGAACTGCTGTCAGTTCAGTAGCAGGAATTTCCACTTCTGTCCCTGTATTTGGATCAGACTTAAGCACAAGAAATAGCCTTGCCTCAGACCGCCTTTCATTTAATGGAGGTAAAAACTCCTACTTTCCATCCTTCGGTGACAAACTATGGCACAGGCAGGCTCAGTGTCATGCCCTGTGCTCCACAGACCCCTCAGGTACCTTCTCCCTTGATGCACGAGACTGCCAGGAGGAAAGGATGCCCCAGTGTCCAGTCCCATACCAGAGCTCGACCTTCACGAAGGGCTCTGGGGAGACAGCGCCCACCAGCGTGTAAGAGGTTTCTTTGAAACCCTTGAGCTCCACCAGCCCAGCCAGCTGCACCTACTGCTCAGAAACGATGGAGACACAGAGAGGGCCACAAGGGTATGAAATCTGGCTGTGGGAAAGGTGAGAGATGAGCTTGTCATGCATGTTTTGGGTACTAAGGTCGTGACTGGCAAGCCTTTATAATTATTTGGCAAGCCAGGAGTAAAGTCTTGTCAGTAGGAGCTAAAACATAAGTTTGTGTGTGTGTGTTTATGCCACTGGAGCCCTGTACAGCGGGGGCTTTCAGTGGTTTTTGCGGCTGGGGAATATTTCCTGGGTAAAAAGAAGGCCAGAGGTATGACTGGGATTGCAAGAAGTCCCTCCAAGTCTGAAACAATTACCCATCCTTGGGGAAAATTTGTGCTTGTCTGTCTGGTCATATCCCCACATCCTTTTCTTTTTTTTATTTTTATATTTTGTTTGTTTGTTTCCTTTTCTCTTGGAGGGGTTTGTGAGAGAGGTCACACACCCACCCACCCCGAGAAGAGAGGGAGAGAGGGAGGGAGGGAGACAGAAGAAGGGTCCGTCCTTTGTTTATGCGACGTCCAGGGAGGCTGGGGACAGCCTGAACATCTTGCCCTCTTCAAGAAAAACCCAGCCAAAATGGAGCCAACATATCTTTAATGGCAGCAGTGGGGAGGGGGTGGCGGAGCATTTTTGGGTGTCTTCAGGAGCTGTTGTCTTTGGCTATGCTGCCCTGTCTCTAGACGCTTCCTGTCTTTCTGAGGTTTTGTTAGTTTATAGAGTATCTGTGTCGGACTTGAGGTTCACCCGGGAAATCAGTTCTTGCTGTAGTCAGCAAAAGTGAGGAGAAAAAGAAAGTCTCAGGTTCCCTGCCCAGCAGCCCACCTCCCCATGAAGGCTCCAGAGCACTGTTTCCCCAGAGCAGTTTCTGGAACAGATGTGCTCTTACAGATTACAGGCGAGTTATTTCTATAGCTTTGTTTTAAAGAATTTTCCAATCCTAAACATGCAGACATCCTGGAGACCCAGCTCCCCTCTTTCCACCGCACACCTCATCTTTAGCAAGAGGGAAGCCTGAAATTTCCCTTTTGTATTTCATCCTTCGTTATAGCTCAGCCAGTGCAGGACCAGACCCGCTCTCTGTGAAATGGGAAAGGAGATCTGAGATGGGGGTCATGCTTTGCTAAACGCCGTCGCTGGGCTGAACACTTCCTATGACCTGATCCACCACACTGTGCTTCAGACATCTCGTCTTGCTCAGGATGTGTCTCGAGCATCTTATACCTGCACTAGCGCTACCACCTCTCACCAACCTTACCCTGTAAGCACAGTTGTGCCACACATTAGCAGGCTGTCACTCCTGCCTATATAAATGCAAAGGGAGGCACAGACCGCTCTACTATGACTATCCGGACTCAGGTACCTACACAGAAGTAGAGAGACAGACATACCTGTCACATCCCCTCCCTTCCCAAATATATTTTCACCCATGGATGGGAACCGGACCCAAACACAGGCACCCTTGGACAGAGACACATGTGAAATTGGTTGCAGAGCCATATGTTGTCATACGTGTGAGCATCTAACTCAGATAAATACAAGACGTGTGAGTATTGTTATCCATAACAGGTGTTTCTACATCATCTCATTTTATTGATAATGGCTAAAAAGGGGTAGTCTAGAAAAGAGAATGATATGTTAATTGAAGAGAAACGTTTGATGCTAATGCCTGAGCTGTGATTAGAAACTGATCCCCCAAACTTCCTATCAGGGAATTCCATTTCCTTTTCAGCCGTCACAGGATGGCAGGCAGTAAATGCAGCCAGCTAGCAAAGTCCTCAATAAATTAACATGGGAAAGGTCTGCTGCGGGGTGACAAGGTACCTGATACAATCCCTCCCTCCCCACAGGGGGATGGCATTAATGCCATCACCATTTCCTTGTGACAATATTCCTGGGAGCAAAGCATCCTCTGATTTTGATTCTCTTCTTTATCCTGCACCTTTTCCCTGCAGGTTTCATGAGCAGGAGCAGTTCATTAGATCTCCGAGGTGATCTTAGTCAAAGCTGCTCTATACAAAACCATGTGGCTCAAATTATTCTGGTGTGTTCCCATAAATTGTGGCTGTATTTTCATCCTGAGAGATTTTTATTTAGTTTTCTAGATGGTTGCTGTATTTTAAGCTCTGTCCAGGAGCAGCATGAAATTGCCAACATAGCCTAGGGCACACACTTTGCCACCCACAGATCTGCATGCTATGAACCAAGTCTAACCCTGAAACTTCTTAAGACAGTATTTTTGACTTCTGCTAGAAATATATACCAGTCCCCTGTGGCACATATTTCAGTCATCTTCTGGGGTTATACTTTTAAAATTTGCTTTTATGGCAAACTGGGCATTGGAGCAGAATTTGACATCTCTTTGTTATTTCTATATTATTTATTAATGTTTATCTAATTGCATTTTTTGCAGTGCTTGTGTACAGAAAAACAAGGTCTGGACAGTAGTCAGCATTTCTTAAGTGTTTACCCTGGCTCTGAAACAGCCTCCAGTTTTGACTTTGGAAAGGATCACTTTAATCCATCACCCCTGTTCTAAATAGCAGCAATGGGAAGTTGGCTTCTGTATGTATGTGTCAGTGCCTTGTCGCAGATGCTCCTAGGCTCCCAAAACCATTTATCATAAGCACTATATCATTAGCTATGGATGAAGAGTCTCTTTTAACAGAAACAGTGTGTTTCTTTAGGATGAGGAGAACCTCAGTGTGGTTTCAGGTGTCCTATAAATCCCTGAGCAACCACAGCATCCTTCTAAACTCTGCAGCTGTGAGGCTAATTATTCTCCTCCCAGAAAAAGCCCCTTCAGCTGATGAAACAGCACCAGGCTACGACTTCATAACATGGGTGGCACACTAGTATTGGGATTTATTAATACTGGTCCTATCTGATATCACATGCTTTTAAGACTGCAGCACTGCATAGGTATCATTCCATGCACATCACTGCTCTACCCATGCACTCACTGCCATCTCCATTGACACTGCTGCGAATAACTGAACTGTAATTTGCATTTTTAAAGGGAGCTAAAAGCATCTAGATGTGATGCCAGATGCATCATCCCCTCTGTGCACATGGCCAAAAACCTTGCTACTTCCTAAATTCATTAGCTTGGGACTTAATCTGGATTTCATTCATGTCTGAAACGCTGCGTCTCTTAGTTAAAGAAGGCTTATAGTAGGGGAGCTTTGATCAGGCAGCTTCACCACTGAGCACAGACCATAGCAGTAAAAAATAAGCAGTCTTGTCTGTGTAATTATCTTCACAGCTTCTGCTGGCAGAGCTGCACCAGACAACTGTCACACCTTTTCATGCTACAAAACGTCCCATATAAAGGGAGAAACATGAAGCGTAAACACAGTTTACTGCATCGACTCATGGTTTGAATCAGTTCCCTTTAGCCCAGTGGTCAGGTTCATTCTGGAGGGTAAAATTCTCCATTATATCACCTGCACCAAGTGTGGAAACCCATCCCACCGGAGCCTGCAGCGTACTCTGAAACAACAAGCTGATGCATCCCTAAGGAATGGCATCAGAGGGCTTTGGAGCAGGGCAGTTGTCCTCTGGGAATGCCTCTAAACAGGGACTTTGAGCATGGAGTTGGAGAGACGATGCAGCTTCCAGGCTTTTGTGGCAACATTTCTTTGGGTGATGAAATGCTCGCGCAGCTGACATGCCCACACTTCGCTGCTGAGTGGGACGTGACAATGTGAGTCAGCTGTAATGTGAATGCAGGAGAGGTGCAAAGAAAAGTGTCAGAAAGCAAAACTCCAGCTTATGGGGGTGTTGATAACTTTTCCCGGATGAGAATTCAGCCCCATTCTCCAAAACAGAAATGTGAAAAGACTCTGCCACTTTTCATTTACAGCTTGGCCCCAGAAAGTCATGGAAATTTGGGCTTTACTTTGAAGAATCTTCCTCTGTCATTTTTCATCCAGCTCCTGCACACTTTAGTGTTGCTTAAAATGGTTTTTTTTTTTTGTCAGTTGCTCACTTTTCTGTTTGATGGTATCATGAATCACTGAGCGAACACTGTAAATATGCATTTTGATGAAAACAATGGATTTGAAAGAAACTAGACTGTAAATAGCACAGTGAAGCAATTCTTTCTGTTCTGTTTTGGTCTAGCATCAAGCACAGCATGATCCCAGTCAGTGCCTGTTATCCTTTGCAAGAACAATGATTATTAGGCATTTATAAATTAATAGCAATTAATGATGAGTAGTAGTTACCAATAGTGCCTCTCTTCATTCTGGGCTTTGCTCATCATGCCTGTGGTACCAGAATGTGTTAATATTTTGCATTTGCTAGCTGTCTCCCACATGCATGCATCAGCCTTCTCTTTCCACTTTCTTTTTTTCAAAATGTATGAGATTCCATTTTTGGGGTAGTAAAAGAGAGTCCCTCCAGGGACCTCCTGGGGGACTTTTGCATTGCTGAAACAGAGAAGAGAAATTAATCTCCTAAGAATACTTTACGGAGGCAGAGATCCCTACAGTCCACTGCCATGGTGTGTCCCAAATGACATAACCTGAAGGAAATCTTTGGGACCTCCATAGTCCAGCACTACAATCGCTTCAGTAAGACAGGGACATGCAGATGTGTTTGCCTGGAGATGGTTTATTAATATGTTATTATTACTGCTGATGCTTCAGAAATACCCACGAACGATGAGTAGAATTCAATCCCATTGGGTTGTCCAAATGCTACTCAGTTTATCCCAGGATCGACTTCTATGCAAAGAATTATATTATTATTGTAAAATTTGCCTCTTAAAATTGGGTGCACGTGCACACACATCCCCAACCCCCAAGGTGGACTCCCTACTCTGCAGCAAATGCCACACCAGATCCGACCCCACCATATCAAACAAGCATGTACTCTATCCACAAGGCCAAAAAAATCAGCAGAACATTGTAGGAACCTCCAGGAGGTGGGGTTTTTTGGGTCTGGGGTTGTTTTGGGGTTTTTTTGGTGGGAATATAGATGTTATATATCTGGGACCCTGGAGAGAACTTGATAAAATTTACTCAAGGTCTGAATCTGGGCAGAAGTTTGCTTTGGATTGCCTTGCTATGGAGACAATAGATTAACTGTACAGACTAAACCTGGATTTTGGCTTCAAAATGTAGTACTTGGAAATCCTCTCTCTCTCAGGCCATTTCCACTCATCGTATTGCGGTGCAGGAGCCATGTAAGTCAGAGTGAACACTCATCCCAAGCAGCTTCAGACATGAACTGAAGCTTCAAGCATTCAACTCAGCAAAGGAACAATGTTCTGGGCAAGAAAAAAAAAAAAACAAAAACCAAAAATAAAATGTGGCGGACACATACCATGTTTTCAGGGACCTTTCCTTTTAGATTGAGATAACCAGAGTGAAAACCCGATCAAACGTGGGCATCTAGAGGAGAGTCGTCCATCCAAGCTTTCTTCATTAGCAGCTGAGATACAGATAATATATTCAGCGAAGTTCTAAGCAGGTTGTATTCTAATCTACTGTTGATATCTAAAATAGAAGAGCTGAATCATGTCACAGGACTAAATATTTCCCCTTTCTGACTATGGTGCGTGTTTCAATCTATATGTCTATACTGTAGGTGTCTGAGTTACATGAGATTGCTTCTGTCTCATTTGCACGCTGGTGCTCTAACTGTCTTTATGGGGATTTAGCATCCAAAGCTATATGTGCTTTAGAAACACACCTGTACATACTTCCTTGGGAGAAGAGGGTGAACTGACCCCACTACTTTTAAAATCAGCAGTGACATTTCAGGCTTGGGTACCCTGTGAGAATAAATAATTCCTACTAACAGCACAGAGACACAAGATGGACTGAGGCAATCGAAAAGGTAACTATATTGTTTCCTGCACACCATAAGCACTTCAAAAATATTTATCTTCAAGAAAGACTTGATTCTCAAAGACAGGCTCTGCAAGGACTAACTCTGCAACTGATTGTGATTTCTTGAAACATCCTGGCACATTCCAAATAGTTCTGTTCCCATTATTTACCAACTCTCAGCATTTACAAATGGCAGTGGGGAAGAATTAGTTGTGTGTTCAGCACCTGCTGGAAGGTGTTTTCTGCAGTCGCGTTGACTGGGATAAAGGGTTTTTTTATTTCTTCTTTTTTAAAGGGTCCCTTTGGTGGGTGATATGCTAAAATACAGGCAGTGTGGCAGGAGGAAGACATGACTAAGCATCATCAGACAGTATGCTCCTTAAAACTAAAATGATCAGCAGAAGCATCAGCTTCTTGCTCAGCTCCGATGAGGTGAAACTTCTTCTGTACCAGAGCTGTGATTTTTCACACTCTGGAGGAAGCAGGGATGGATCCAGGCTGTATCTGCCTAGATCAGGACAGGAATCTCCAAGGCTGTTTTCTTTCCTTCACTCGGAAAAGTACTATTTGACAGACCTATGCCCTCTTCTTCTGGCCCTAAAGCACGTTTTTCACGTTTTCTACAATGGGAATCTTTTTTGCTCCTGCCTGGCACTCCAGCACCAGGATGATGCGACCTGAGTGATGTCTCATCTGCCACCGTTAAGACACAATTTGGTCCGTTCTGTGGACAAGTGCACCCTCATGCAGCTAGAAGGTTTGAAATGCAGGAAAAATGTGAAGAGGTATGTCACATATGCAAAAGGATTTTCAAGTAGTGTCTCTGTTTTTATGTATTTGTGCGTGTAATTTTGCCTGTGGGTGCCCTGAAAGGGGCTCACGGACAAACTTGCACGCACAGATTTTCATCCAGACCGACCCTGAGTGTGCAACCATGATGCTGTCACTCTGCCTGGTGTGCGTGATATGGAGTGTGCGCTGAGTTTCTGCTCTTATACCTGCTTTACAGAAGCTACAGAAGGATACTACTGATGTTTTATTTCTGACAAGCCAGCATGAAGTTAGAGTGGTAGGCAAAGGTGATGCCCCGTAAGACTACCTAAACCAAGTGAAGTTCTTCAGAAGTTTTGAGCCTGTTTGAAGACACACAGTGAGTTGACACTGGAGAAGTACGTTGTGTTGCACGACCATGGGTTTTGGGGTTGGTTGGGGTTGGTTTTTCTTTTTTTTTTTTTTAAATCTGTTACTAGGCTCCCAAAAGCCTATCATCAAACTAGAAACTTCATTCCAGAAATGTCAAACCACCTCTTGAGAGATTCTGTGTGAGTCTGTGTTATCTACGTGTTTGTGTGCTTATTCCTATGCACCCATTGATTCTTCCTGGTGGGAACAGAAGCACAGCTTCAAACGCTAGTGCTGTCCCAAATGACACAGTTGCTTCAATTCAGTATAGCTCTACCTACACACGTATATACTTTTCTTTCTTCACTTCTTCTGTCTTTTATCTTTGGCATGCATCATAACTCTCCCGTGGCACTTTTATTACAGGAAAATGAAGGAATTCACAGAAAAGCTAGTTCAGAAACACAGGCACTTTTGGATTTATAAATGAAAACATTCATTTTGCTGTTCTGCTGGGCTTTTGACATATTTAAACAACTTCACCAGATAAATGGGAGAAGAAGGATAGATGGACACAGGCTACATAAGAAATTTTAGGGAATCCAAAGAATTTTCTATGTTAAATAAAACCAGAAAAAAATAACTGCACTGTATCACAAGGCGTTCAGTGAATTCAGAGCTCACATTCTCTACACTGTGCAGTGTAGTTATATCTCTGCATAAACACTCATATATGTATTTAAAATCAGTATCACATAATCAGATATTAATTCTACCAGTAAACATGAATTCACAGATATTTTCACATCATTACTCCTCCAAAAACACTGCTGCTACAATCAGATAAAGAAACCTATTTTACCTTGGGAGGGCTTTATCCTAGTGAGGCAAGGAAGGGATGAAGAAGCGTGCAGACAAGGTCTATGAAGCAACAGTCTCTGTCTGTGGGCAGATCAGTCAAGCTTACAAGTTGAGTAGGATGAATCTCATCCATGAAAACTCAAAACAGGACTTGCAGAAGTTCCACATATTTCTGAGCAAAATGAGGCAATAGCCTAGCGCGTTACAAATGACAAGACACTGTTTAGGCCACTGAATTGAGTTCAAAAAGCCTGTTCCTGAGGCAGTTGTATACGGTCATTTTATTCTCAGCGAAGGGAAAAAACAGTGTTTCTAAGGGCCAATTAATCTCAAAGCAAAAGCTGTGAAAAACCAAACGGGTCAGCTGAGAAAAATTAATCCTGAAACCAGTTCTGGGAAAAACTGCAGATTCTCTAGGGAATAGTATTATGGAGGAAGTTCATGCTTAAAATCAGGTGTAATTTTGACAACAGGTTTGCCTGGTCATAGAGTAAAATGTTGAAAATGTAAAAATGTTTCATTTCAAAATGATACAGATGGATGCATTTTGATTTTTCACTCCAAAGCAGTAATTAATTAGTTGAGGTTAAAAAAATAGCTTTCGGAGTGATGAATAAGTAAAAAAATGAGCTGTAACATATCAGTAGGGGGCAAAGTATTTTTAATTGACCTCCAGATTAAACTATTGATGTATTTACTTGTTTATTTACTTGTGGACATCACTAAAAAATATTACAGTATTCACTTTCCTTTTGGCTTCAGGATCAAAAAAAATCCACGCTTCACCCCCTGCTCTAATCCAGGCTTGGGTGGGTTTACGGAGAGGGTAATGAAATGCCAGCCAATATCCTTGCTCCATCTGAAACCCCTTCTGCATAACTGGGTGTCGCAATGCAATTTACTGCTGGAATGTACTATGTAATTCTGGCAAGAAGTCAATAGGCTCAAACTCCTCAAATAACCAAAGCATGGTACTAAGAAATCAGTGGAGCAGGCAGCAGCCCAGACGGCCAGTCCATTAGCAGCTTAACCACAGCAGATGTAAAGTCACCAACAAAACTCCCTACGGAGTCTCCCAAAGAGCCAGATGCTACTGCTATAAAAAGACCTTCTAGAAACTTGGCATGTCTCCTGCCCACATTTTTTTTAAAGAAACATTCTCTAGATGGGAGGTTATTTTTTTTTTAATTTGGGGTTAGGGGTAAGGGAGAGGAGGAGGAGAAGGGAAGGGGGATATATTGCTTATTTATTCCAGTTTGCTGTATCTTGTGCTCATAAAAACAAAATTCAGCTATAACATATCCTGAGACATGGAAGGCAATAGGCACAATTCCAGCCTTCTCCCACACACAGTTTTGCTTATGCACCTTGGACTGACCTGCAGATCCTCCCTCAAAGAGCTCTGCCAATGCATTTGGGGTGAAACACCAGCTGTTGTTTTATCCTGTTCTGCTTCACTGGGCCACTGGTGAGCCCACCTTGCCCCATGTGCTGCACTTTGGCAGCCTTCTTGCCTTGTACTCTTGGCCTGTGCACATCAACTCAGGTGCTTGTGCTTGGCCTGTTGGTCTTTGCCCCTCATGTTGCTCCGTCCAAGGACTTGCTTGCTCACTTGCAGCACTACCAGCCCTTCAAGTTTTCCTGAAATAGCTGTGAGCCTCATGGAAGTCCCAGCTGCTGGATTCACATGATGAAGGTGTTTCAACTGTGATTTTAGTAATAACAACAAAACCAGTTACAAAACAAATAATAATGTGTAATCCTCATGGAAAAGATACCATCTGTGCATAAGCTAAGCATTGAAGCCTAGGACAGATGGAGACACGAACTCTACAGATATCTGCAGTTAGATGGGTGAATGCCACACATATGCCCAGATGAAAGGCTCACCTGTATCAGTGGATGAGGACAGATGTTGTTTGGGGAATGTATGTTGAAATATTCTGCAAGACTTAGATATAAAATCTCAAAGTAACCCCTTCCTGGGAGTCTGAGTAGCTGCATAAAATGCTTTGGTTTAGCAGTTGAGGAAGAAAGCAGCTGGGAGTGATTAGGATTTCTCCTCCACCTAAGCTGCACCTGATGAGGTAACTAAATCTCTCTGAAAAGAAGTCAGAACAACCAACTGTGCTTTGATTTTGATGGAAATTTTGGCAGGTTTGGCCCTTGACTAGGCTCTCCACAACTACCTGAAAGGAGGTGGTAGTGAGGTGGGTGTTGGTCTCTTCTCCCAAGTTACTAGTGATAGGACGAGAGGGAATGGCCTCAGGTTGCATCAGGGGAGGTTTACATTGGATATTAAGAAAAATTTCTTTACTGAAAGGGTTGTCAAGTATTGGCAGGCTGCCCAGAGAGGTGGTGGAGTCACCATCCCTGGGGGTGTTCAAAAACATGTAGATGTGGCACTTCAGAACATGGATTAGGAGCAATGCTGGTGTTGGGTTGATGGTTGGACTTGATGATCTTAGAGGTCTTTTCCAACCTCAATGATTCTATGATCCTACATAGGACTCGTGTGATCGCAATAGCCCAGTTTAGAGATGCATTTTGGTGACAGAACAACAGGGTATGGAAGATGAAGAGGAGATAATCAGATGGTACCTGCTAGCTGGGTGTTTTTGTGCTGAGCCCTCACAGTGCTCCTCAGCTGTATGAGTCCTAGAGCTCAAGGGGTCTTTAAACTAGAGATACCCTTGTAAGAGTATCGCAGAAGACAGGAGGCATTCCCAAGTGATTCATTGCACCAGCAGAAAAGGGAGAAAGAACTGCATTTTCCAACTACTGTACACCTTTGATTCAAAACAGTATTAAGCTATCATTAGGGTCGAAATATGTATTTACAAGACAGTGAAGGCAAGATGCCTGTGAAATGGTGTTTGCCCCAAGGCAAACTAGGCCCTAGGAGATCACAGGAGCCAATACTGAGAATGGAACTGGATGCCCACAAAGGGAGCCCTGCGGAGGAGATGGACCACTGGTGGTAACTATCTCTAGCGTCCATCTCTGACACACTAAAGCAAACCTAGTTGCTACTCTCATGGCCTCATCAATGGCCTGTTCAACATGTGGCTCTTTTCAGGACTGATGCTTCACAGGTAGTTTCTTCCAAACCAGTGATTTATGGTGACAATTTTTATTTTTTGCCTCTTACTTGTACCTTTGTGTACAGTTAACCCAAGCTGGATATAAGACAATCCTGTCATTATTAGCATCTTTCTACTCCTCCCACTGCACTAGCCTTTTGAATTTCCCTTGGCATTTTATTGCTATTGCCATCAGCTTGATACTACATTTAGCTCTCTAACTGCTGATTTTCTATTACAGCTATTCAATGGTACATTTTGTTACAGCTCGTATATTCATGTAATTTGATTGTTTGTGTTCTCTTGTTCATAGCAATTCTTCTCTGTGGGGATGACCTATTCAGTCATTGCTATGCAGTTTGTACCCTGGTATTGCAATGTTCCACTGATTATCTTCCCTCCACTAAGTTTCCAAGTCGTCTGTTTTAATAATACCTCTTGCTTAAATGGAGTGTCACGTATTTAGATTCTTTGGTATTTCCTAACAAACTGTACCAGCCTATTGCTTCTTCTTTTTCCACCCCCAAAGGATATAGCTTTGGGTTTTTTTTTTACTTTTTAAATTATTATCCCCCAGAAAATGAGCCAACTTAATCCATGTACTTTTTCACGCTTCTCAGCTTTCCTTTTCCTCTACTGAGTTTTTTCTCAACAGCATTTATTTCCCATTTCCCCTTCCTCACACAGACACAGAAACAACGATGAAACCAGGTGACAAAGAATCCCAGGTTTTACTGCGAAAAGCTACAAGACAAAGATACATATATGAGAACAATTTCCAGTTTGCACTGGGAAAGACATTCTGCTTGTTTCATAGGCCAGACTGTTGGAATGGGAAGTAATCTTGGTGGAGAAGGGTTGCATTTTAGCAAACATTGTATACACTTCTGGTATGCTTTGTTTTTTTCCTTTACACCTTGTATGTTAAAGGTGGTATCTTCCAAAGCTGAGAAACATGTGAACAGTGTTCAACAAATGCCGTACTGATTGCTGGACATTCTACTTTTACTATTTTTCTTTAAAGATTAAGGGTATTCCTTGGATACATGAGATTTATACAACTGGCTTAGTTTCTTTTCTCCCTTACTCTCTTACAGTTACTTTTTTACAAATGCAATAAACACAAAGAAAAAGGATCAGTTGTTTTGGAAGGAAAAGAGGAGGGGAGGGAAGGATGTGGCTAAATGACCAATACTTTTTTTATTGATTTAGTCATGAAAAAAATTACTCCCCTTTTCTCCCCTGACCCTTAACAATTTTGTATTGCTGTTTATATTCTGTGTCAGAAAAAAAATGACAATGCCCAGGTATTCATAGTTCAGATTCCAGTTTCTTCAGTTTCCTGAGTGTATTGAATCTCCACAGAGGCCACCCTCTTCCCATGAAGAAAAAAGACAAAACAAACAAAAAAAAAACATTTATCCAAATAACTTTAGGAACAGCACATTTTGTAGCTCTGTAATGGGAATCTGGGCTGAAAAATGAGAAGACATTCCATTACATCAAAATCCAAGGCCACCATCTGGGGTTCTCGGCGCCTATCTTGTCCTAAAAATAAAGTTATTTTTAAGCATTAGAGGAAGAAAGAAAAAACAAACAACGCCACCAAGAATCAGACTCAGTCATCCTCATGCATCTGTACTCAGTTTATTGGCAGCAAGGTCTGCAGCTGAGTGTCTCTGCACTACGAAGATGCCAACTGACATCAGAGAGCAATTGCACAACATGACAGAATATCTTTAGTCAGTCCCAACCCCACAACCTTACACTCAACATGTAAATGATGGACAAAACATGGGAAAGAGTGATATGGAGAGGCAATATAGCCATGTCAGATATGAAGCTAGGGTAAAGACTCAGCTTTCCAGAAAAACAGTCCAGTTCCTGAACCACTAGCCAGTTTCTCCTACTTGGGTTATCCCTCTCTTATCTAGTCAGTTGCCCATCAGCAACATTTGAGCACAGGGATTTCTCTTAACTGATGTCTAGATTTCAGGCAGGATTCAGTTCCTGAACCATAAGCATCTGATATAATTAGAGAGACCCAAGGCATTCAGAACATTCCCGTACGGATGGCAAATGTGACACAGTGTTCATGGGAGATTTGTCCTCCTCAGCGTTGGCAGCTGGACTTGCTGCATCTATGTGCCTTCTTCAGATGAGGTGAATCACTCTGCATGCTCCATCTAACTCAACCTTCTTTAGGTCTGGAAACAAATTCTCTGCTTTCATGTAGACACCTACTTTTAGGCATCTTTTAGGCACTGCAGGCTCCACACTGCAGTGGTCATTGGGCCACAAGTAGGGTACAGTACTTTCTATCTACATGAGAAAGCTTAGTGTCTTCTGCTGCCCGTGTCTTTCCTACTGAGTAGTGTAAGGAGTAGATGTGTAGCCAATCTGGGAGTGTGTTCTACAGCAATGTCTGCTGTGAAGGAAGACTAGTTGGCTATAGTCCTGCAGAACACTTGACCTGAGTGGACTGAAAAAAAGAGTGGAAAAGTCACTAATTGAAGACATACTTGATTACTCTGTGTTATAAATAGCATGTACCACCTGGGGGCAAGCCAATGGAGAGGCTGTATATAAGAAAAGTCAATACAGAGCAGTCACAACAACTATGCTCAGAAAATAAAGAAGGAGAAAAGGATAGATACAGGTCAGTTCTTGTATTGGGATACAGCTCTAACTTTTCTCCAGCATATGGGAATGACCAATAAACATGAGCCACTATTTTATTTTTAGACTAAGATCCAGATTCCCACTGAGTTCAAATCCCAGTGTTTTGGGAGTTGTTGTTATATGCTCTAAGGCAAAGGGCCATCACCCTTTCAACGGTAAAGACTGCCTTTGTCTTTCCCTAAACGTGCCAACAGCAACACAGCAGGGAGTAGAAGATGCCACCTCTGAATGACGTCGGTCATGGCTCATTGGCAAATCAGTGGCACATTGGTTCTTTGTGAGTCAGGAGCTCTCAGCTCCATAATAAGCAAAGACACTCTTGTTGGCCCCTGTGCTGTAGCTCCCGGCTCTGTGCCAGCTTTACACCCTACCACTGCTCACTTGTCTTCTTTGGTGGCTGACGTTGCTTTAGGTGACTAAAAAGACTTTTGGCATCGGAATGGCAATTTCCCATGGCTGTGGATTTAGGATAGGACTAAGGATTGAAAACATCTCTAAACAACAAGTAAGGATTATGCTAATTGTGGGATTACCCACTGTGGGGCAGATCAGATCTTTAGAATCAAAAACTGGGAGCCAGTGTTGGAAAACTGAGTGTATGTTCAGAGAAGATAAGTGCCTTTGAGAAAGAAAACTGGATGATAATAAGAAAAGAAATCCAGTCAACTATTTTGGCCAGTTTACATTTTGTTCAATTATATCTTGGAATAAAAATCCCCCAAACCTGGATGTGACTCCTACTTAACCCCCTCCCTGGGGTGCCAGTAAAATTAATCAAAAGTCACCACACAACAGACAGGTCTCAGTGGGCTGGGACAATATCAGCTCCAAAAGCAAAACAAAGCCAGGACTAGTCAGGACAGAGTAGAAAAATAAACCAAAGCAGAAGAAAAAAAAAAAAAACCAAAACCAAACAAAACCCAAAACAACCAGAAAAAATCTGAAAGAAGCCACTGCTTTCCCCAGTTTATAAGATATTTTGCAGAATCAATAGAGTTGGTTAACTCTCAGGTCTGAGCTGAACAGAGATAAATAATGGTGAATGCCAGTTGAAAACAGCGGGCACCTTTTCCAGGAATACAAAAATAAAGAATGACCAGGAAATACTGGAAATAAAGTTCAGCTCATTTGCAATGGCGAGAACAGCGATCCCCTTAACGGTGCTGTGGTTTGGAGAACACTACTGAATAAAGCCATAAGATGTGCTGGACAAAGCTGATGACTTTTCCTGGAAAACCAACCCATTTGCCAGAAGATGTTGGGAGCCTGAGTTACGGAAGGCCAATAATTAGCCTCCAAGCATAGGTTCAGCGACATAGGCATGCATTACTCCTTATCTACTTTTCATAGAAGTTTTTGCCTACTCCTTCTCTAGTCAGTTCAGTTGTATCTCCTTGCCTTTTCAGAAGTCTAGGAGCAGAGACTTGTAAGTGGACATGAAAAATGTGCATCTTTTGAAGTTTTCAGTCAATCATAAAGGAATGACACTTGCTCTTTGGAAATCAAATCCTTTTAGGATGTATTATTTTGAACTTCTAAAAAAAGGCATCCAGATTTACCAGACAATTGCAGAAAGGTCACCAATTTTCTGTGCGCTTGATAGGATGAAGTTAACATTTTACTCGTTCTTGTCCTACTTCCTTGTACAGCATGCTGTAAATATTCACTGTCTTTGATTAGTCACCTGTACATTCTTCAAGCCTATCTCAGATGCCAAAACCAAAATAATAGGATGTGCAAGGAGGACAGAAGAGACTCACCTGGCATTCAGTTAGCCATGATATGTTTCACAAAAGCTGAAAACAAGAAAAAGAGAAGGGTCATTTATCAATTCCCTTTCACTGAACTCAGTAACATCCTGGGTTTCTAAGCTTGGTTGTTATTTAAATACGCTCTTCTTGCTTCCTCTGATGCAATGAAGACCACAACACTTTGTAAATAAGATTCCAGACCCCAGCAGCTCAATGCTTTGTAAGTCCTTAAGATAATATATATACAGTGCAGTGTAGCCAGCAGCCAAGGTAGCCAGTGGAAATGAGCACATACATCAGTCAACCCATAGCTCGCTTAATCCATTACCCCTGGCTCCCATATGGAACTGGCTTTCCAAAGTATACAGCCATTGCAAACTCTGGGTCCCCATCTTGCTTTCAAGGCTTTCAAGGCTTCAGCACATTTGTACTAAGTCAGGGGGTACTGAAGGTGCCTCTGGAGTGAACCTCCAGAATCCACAGCCAGTCACCAAGTCAGGTATCGTGACTACGCCTTTCAAGTGAACTCAGGTTTAGGAACAAACAAGGTATTTCAAAGTCAAATTAAGTTTTTGTTTCAAAAAGTTGTGGGTTCCATTTTTCTCCATTTTAAAAAAAAACATTCATTATATATGATTTTAAAATTCAAAAGAAAAAGGAAAAATACATTTTGCAGTAAGGAAGTATTTTTTCCTTCCTAATAAGGAAAGGAAATTCCCCTTTCCTTATCATCCTAATCATTCCCCTGCTATGAATTTCCCTGAATTCAGCATAAGTTAATGAGTCATTTAGGTAGTCTAAATCTACAGATTTCTACCAATAAAATACTCCTAAGAAATGTTTCCGTGAGCTCAAATCACTGGTGCAACGTTTGTAAGTAGGAGGAGACTACCAAACCAAATACTTATTAAAGGGTCAGTGAATATGACAGACCAGCTAAATCACCAAGCTGATACAATCATCAGTCACCAGTTAACTTTAAGAAGGACTCAGCTCTGTACGATAACTGAAGCGTGTAGGCTTGCAAGATGCAGGAGAGAACCATGGCCCACTTACTCATGACCAAATCCTTTTATTCTGGCTTTCTACAATAAAAATGAAATAAAATGGAAGGTCTTGGAGGATTCTTAGGACACCAAAGTGGATGCTAAGGATAACATTTTTTGCTGAGGTTTTGAGGGACAACTTAATGATGTTCTGTAAAGAAGTCTCAAAAGGAATGTGTATCTTTTTTGAGAGGACAAGAAACTGTGAGAGCAGGTGAAAAAAATAATGCAAATTTTTTTTTAAAAAAAGGTAAAAAATAGGAATATACATGTCCACTGCCTGAAACAGCCACAGCCATTCAGCTATGGAAAATACAAATAAGCTTCAAAAGATAGGATATATCAGGTGAATTATAGAATCTTCATTGGTCTAAAATTTGGAAAAGTACACATCCTGATCTTTGGGAGCCAGATCTTCCACAGGTTTAAACTTTCTCAGGGTAATTGCAACAAAGGTTTCAAGCACACGACTGCTGCTCAGACCAGAGTGGTCATACCTACCTTCATAGTTGATACAGCCATTGGCATCTTCCTGACCAGCCATTAGCTTATCAACTTCATCTTCAGTCAACCTCTCACCTGGGTGGAAAGCAAAATGCCTGTTTAGTACCTGGACAATTTTTTTTAATAATTTACAAAGTACACTTCAAAGAATCCAAGAATAAAAAAGAGAGTGAGAGAGAAGAAGGGGAGAAATTCTCTTCAGCTTCATTTGTGGTGCTGACTGCTAGGAAAGCTACTTTTGAACTTGCAAGCTGAGAAAATTTGATCTGAAAACCAGAATGACAGAATAAATATGGAAACCCACATGATATTATGTTCACATATTCATTCTTCTAAGAATAAGCTTTCTCTAAATGCCAAATATTGAAGGTTTTAGTCATTTTTTAACCAAGTCCTCAATAAGTAAACTCTTAGTAGAGTCATCGTCTAGCTTGCCTCTGAATTTGAGGTTCAGAAAGAATCTAAGAGTGAGCTTAGTATCTCTGATTTGGATCAGTGATCCATTCCATTTAATTTAGTTATCTAAGTATTAGGTGCCTATGCACCTGTAAGGCTTCATTTTGGTTAATCAAAGATTACCCCAATCCATCTCCTATTTCTGATATTAGGCATTGATTTTAAGATGAGATCAAATGAGTTCCAGAAATGTAAGGGAGAAAATTGAGGGGGATTTCATAGAATCATAGAATCATTTAGGTTGAAAAAGAGCTTTAAGATCATTGAGTCCAACTGTAAATCCAACACTGCCAGGTCCACCACTAAACCATGGCCCTAAGTGCCACATCTACACAACTTTTAAGTACCTCCAGGGATGGTGACTCCACCACCTCTCTGGGCAGCCTGTTCCAGTGCCTGACCGCTCGTGCAGTGAAGACATTTTCCCTCATATCCAATCTAAACCTCACCAGACGCAGCTTGAGGACATTTCCTCTCATCCTATCACTTGTTCCTTGGGAGAAGAGACCGACCCCCCTCACCACAACCTCCTTTCAGGCAGTTGCACAGAGCGATAAGGTCTCCCCTCAGCCTCCTCTTCTCCAGACCAAACCCCCCCAGCTCCCTCAGCCGCTCCCCAGCACACTTGTTCTCCAGACCCTTCCCCAGCTCCGTTGCCCTTCTCTGGACACGCTCCAGCACCTCCATGTCCTTCTCGTCCCGAGGGGCCCAAAACTGAACCCAGCATTCGAGGGGCGGCTCCCCAGTGCCGAGCACAGGGGCACCATCCCTGCCCTGCTCCTGCTGCCCACACTATTGCTGATACACACCAGGATGCCGTTGGTGTCCTTGGCCACCTGGAATCATAGAAATGAAAATAAAATAAAAAGCACTGGGTGTGCCCTGCTACTCATGTTGTTCCACTTTTCCATCACTGAATTCTGGCACAGAGAACCAAGTCCTCAGCTGATGTGAACCTGTGAAAATTCAACCGTTTTTTTGAAAATTGAACAGAAAAGCACTCTAATTTACATAAAATTTGCCTGTGCCTAGGATTTTACCAGTATTTAGAGATGCCACTCTAAACAGAACTGTTAATTCTTAAGATTTAAATACTTCCTATTGATATCTGAAAATCAGACATGACCACGTTGTTCTGCCTTACTGGAAACAGAAGGGTAAGTGCAAAAGTATTTCTTGTAGGACTGTGAAGCTCACAAAACTGCACAGAGTGGTTTCTTTGTCCCAGGCAAGGTCAGATAAAGCAGCAATCCTGACCTTGTGGGAGGTTTTTGTCATCACTGAATTTGGTCCCCAAACTGATGTGATAGCGTCAGTGATAAAAAGGAAAATAGCATTGCTTGCTTTTCTTATTCCCTGTGTCATTAATAGACAAGGATGTGTCATTGAATGAAAAGCCCTGGTCATAAAATGTTTGGCTTTTTGAATTGATAACCCAGGTCAAAACCCATCACTGGAATCCTTTGGTCTAAATCAAATCTCTTTTGTAAAGGCTCACCCCTTTTTAAAATAGTGGACAAACACAAGTAAAAAAGGCTGATCTTGAGAAATGCTTACTGGATTCAGATGACAACATGTCAGTGCCTTCTAATCCAGATTGGAAAGCTGTCATTAAGTTACAGCCAAATTTTCTGTCTTGCACTCATTCTGTTGTCATCACTCTCTGTGAAAAACTGAGCTTCTGAAGTCAAAATCTGAGAGGATGGAGAAGTATTGATCCCTTCTGTAAAAACACGAGCTTTCCACTTCAGACACACTTCTGTTAAACAGATGACTGATAGAAAAGTGCTTCATCTTAAAACTTTGCTTGAAGGTGCAGAAAAATGGAGAAAAATATTGAAGAATAGATGGGGTTTTCTAAAGTTTGGATAATTTTATAGTGATAGAAATATAATATTTATTGGAGAAATAAAACAGTAGAACAAAGAAGGAAGGCAGGTAGGCAGGCAGGCAGGCAGGCAGGCAGGCAGGCAGGCAGGAAGGAAGGAAGGAAGGAAGGAAGGAAGGAAGGAAGGAAGGAAGGTGAGTTATTTTTAGTTTCATTATTAAAGGACTTTTTTTGGTCTTTCTAACTGAGGACAATGTGATGGCCAAAGTCTTGCTTAGTCATTTCTCCATAAAGGTTACCCAGAATGATAAAAGCTGTGTGGGAAAGACCTCAGTGAAGAAACTGCATAAGGAAAGGTTCACCTTACCCAGCGTAGCCAAAACATGGCGGAGTTCAGCTCCCATCACCGTTCCATTTCCCTCCTTGTCGAACACACGCAGACCCTCCACAAAGTCCTCATAGGTGCCTGTGTCTTTTGTCTTGGCGATATGCTGGAGCATGGGCAGGAAGGTCTCAAAGTCGATCATCTTGGAGTTCATTTCTACAAAGACACAGATGTAAATGGAAGTTTTGGTGCATTCCAGGAGAGCTGAGAACTAATCATGGGGCATCCACCATGGGTAGGTGGTGAGGGTAGAAGAACTGTGGCAATAAATGCCAGCTAAAGGGGAGAAATGAGCATAGAGATACTGTAAGTACAGAAGGAAGAAGGGATAGAGTGGGAAAGAGGTCTGGCAAAGAGAGAAAGATGATTTTTAATAGATAAATAGATAAATAGATAGATAGATAATGTCCTCGTATCTGACATATGCAAACATCAAGGAAAGAAACTACTGTTAGACTCCCAAGACTGTTTCATGCAACATAAAACTATGAAACTAAACAGAAGACAGTAAGAGAAGCTCATTGCCAATAGGAAATCAGCTTTGTTTTGCAGCACTAGAACACAGAGATGTTTAAACCCATACTGGGAGAGGAGCTTTGGAGGAAATAAGCAGGATCAGGGCTGTGTATCCCACTTTCCTGATTTTTTTGCCTTTCAAGAGCCTCAGAGGGCATTTTGTTCCCATATGACTCCTTGTCCCATCTGCTACTACGTCATTGCCATATCCTGACATATCATAGCTGTTGAATGAGGGCCTAATTGTCAGTTCCACCTCAGTGGAAGGAAAGGACAGAGAAATAAACTAGAAAATGCCTGAATGTAGATACAGTCTGGGAGAGATTTCCTTTGCTCTGAAGCGATATCCAGTGTACAGTGAATGTTGAAGGGAGATATTACTGCAATCAGTACAGATCCTCTGATATATACTTTTGTAGAACAAGCTATGTCCTCTCATTCAGTCTATCCCTTTGCTGCTTTGGATGTCTTCAAAATGTCTGCATTTTTAGTAAACACAAGTGAATGCCTGTCATCAAAGCAATTTTAAAAGGCTAACGGTTGTCATTGTAAAACACATTGACGCACAGGGCCATTAAATTAATTCATTCTCCTAAATTTGAGACAATTACATTTGCTGCAGGATCATTTTTTTCCCTCATTTACTTTTCTGCTGGCGATTTGCAGAGGCTGTTCCATATCCTTTGTTATTTCACAATTAATCTTTCCATCAGAAAACGGAGACCTCCTCTGCTTCACGAATAATTCTTGGAGTGATCTTTTTCAAAACAAACACAAAGAAGGACACCAACCTTCTGGTTTGGGTCTGCCAAGCACTTTCATGACCTCAGCCTGGGTTGGATTCTGCCCCAAAGCTCTCAAGACATCTCCGCATTGTGCATATGTGATTTTCATCTCAGATGTAGGAGTCCGGTCAAAGAGTGAGAACGCTTCCTTAAATTCTGGAGGACAAAAAGTTAGGAAGAAATGCATGCCATGCTCCCTCAGATAAAGTCAAAGCAAACCTAGACCTTCCCCATAGCTAACTCTGCCTGACCCTTTTATTTTGCAGTTTGGGAACAAGTTTGATGAGCTTTGTTGTTGCTGTTATCTGCAGTGTTTGTGTTCCTCCTCCCCTACATTTTCCAGTTCAATCAGGGAATGGAATCAGAGGGGTCAAATGCTTTTCTCATGGTATTTCCGTCTCAGCTAATGTCGGGAAGTGCAGAAAACCTTATAGAAATGGTTGGCCTTGAGAGCTTTCTAGCTCATCAGGAGCACTCAGGATGGCACAGAATTCAATAGCAGTTCTGCTCATTAGCTAACTGGATGTTGTATCCAGCATTATACACTTAGAGAGCACTGACACAGCCCACTGAGATAAAGGAGCATCTCTATTACTGGGTAACAAGATATGCCATGATAACCTACAGAAATAATCACACAACGAGCAGTCTATTGGTGAGGGAGGGTGAAGGTATATGGAAAAGCTTATAATTGATCAATTGTTGTCTTTAACAGTGTCAATGAGCAGATCTAGAAGAATCCTCTGAGTTTTCTTTTTTCTAACACCCAATCCAATTGCATCTGGAGAAGACAGGTTTGGTATGCCATCAGCCACCAATGCCAGGCCACATCTCATGTGTGGAGATGCAATCATTCCCTCCAGAGTTTCACACGTGCCTGCTTTCCCCTGTGCGCCCATGCAGAGTCCTTCCCCTTGCAAGACAGCCAGCTCCCCTCCACTACATCCTTGTAAACATATCCTCATGCCTTCCCTTTACTTCTGGCCAAAGAGGGAGACCCTTCGAGGTCACTACCTTGATGTGAGCATTCCCATGGGAGAGGGTCCCTGTTCTATCATTAATTAATGGGGTGAGTGCAGGATCCCAGGGGAGACTTCCCCGACACACTAGTTACTCAGGTTTGCCTCTCTCTACTGGAGTTGCAGACACATTGCAGAGACAGAGGAGCATCTCAAGTCACAGGCAACAGTAGCAGGCTGTTGTCCTTTAATGAACACACTGCACAGTCTACAAGTGATCACAAATATCCCTTTGGCTTTAAAGCCGTGAATGTCTGAATCTGCCCCTGGCCCTGATGTTACTCTTCTGTATATGTTTCCCTCCTACTCTCCAGACGTGGTAAGGCTACCTTTTTTTCCCTAGATTCTGACTGATTCAACCATGCCAGATTTTCTCCAACTTTCCCTTCCCAGTTTCCTCTCCTCCTCATTATTCCTCCTCCCTCGTTTTTCTTTCTTCTCCTTTGCTTATTTCCCTCTCTCCCTTCTTCCAGTGTTGCTGGGTTTGCCTCCCCTCCTTTCTCCCTCCCTTTTCATTTTTATCATTCCACTCATATCTTACTCATTTCCTTCTTCATCCAACACTTTCAAACAATGATCCATTTTCTCATTTCAGAGTAATTAACGGTCCCCTTGTTTTCTTTTTTACATTCTCCTCTTTGCTCTCTCTTTCTTTCTCTTTGCCTCTGTCACCGGCCGGAGCCCAGGTCCCATTGGCAGCCCTCAATCCAGCAGAGGGCAATAGTGGATTTTCATGGGCTCCTTGCTGACAGTGGAAGGGGGCCAGAGGCCCACTCCCAGCTCTGTCCTTTCCTGGATGTCTCAGCAGTTGAGGTGGATGAGAAATACACCTACCTCCCTGAGCTGCTCATCCTCCTGCCGCTAACTTACTCCCTGAGACCAATTGCCTGAGCACCCTTCGCACCACCTCCTAAAGGTTCACAATTCATCATAGTTACTGACAGCTCACATTCTCCTCTTTTTTTTGTTGTTTTTTTTTTTTTTTAATTTAAAATCACATGTAACCGCCTCTCACCAGAGCATTGGCCTGTGGGTTTGGAAATCCCATTTTGTCAATATGCAGAAGCAGCCTTTTTTTATTATTATTTTTAATTTGCATTTGCATTTGCTGGCTTAATGCAAGTTTCCAACCAGCATGGCTATGGTCTTCTTTGTCCTCCTGCTAGCCATTAAACCACTGGCAGGAGCAGTGTGTATTTTCATATGCCTAATTGCTACCTATCTTCTCATCTTGAATAGCTCATATTCTTCTCTTTTCAGCAATTTAGGGGGCTGAAGAGGCCAGAAATCCAGTTTCATAAATACACATTGCCACAACCAATGAATTTCAATTGCAGGGGAGGCAGGAGGACATGTAAAGATGGGGGTGTTACACATGGCTTCACCCACAGACCATTCTTCTCCTTCTGAGAGTAACATTTTGGGAGCTAACATAATAATGAGTCCTTGCACGGAAGTAAGTCTGGTGCAACGACGCCTTTTTCTTAGCAAGAGGAAGAGTTCAGAGTATCCTAGAAGGCAGAGGTGGAAAAGACCTCGAGACACTGTGCTGTCTGTTTCTCCTCCACCACCTCAATTCAAAATCAGCTGCCAGAAAATCAGTTGGGTCAACGGTGACAGACTGATGGCCAATAATATCTAACACATAGGATGGACTTCCTATTGATGAAGTTTCAGCTGACAGATGGGGAAGCATCTAGTTTCACTGAGACTCCTAGGTCCTCATCTGGTCAACAGACAGAGAGAAAGGGAAATGATTGTTATATATTAGAGGTCTATTCTTTTAAAAACACATATAAAGGTATGACAGGTGACCTTGACCTCCTGATGACTTCCTGAAAGAGGAAATTTGACAAAATTAACAGTGCAGCATGGAGCTAAAACTGAATGCAGAACAAAACAAGTGCAACTGAAACCCAGAAGAAAGGGAGAGCTGGCAATCTTGGAAGCTTGAGAGAGTGAGGAGAGAATAGGAAGGAGAAAACAAATAAAAAATTTGCTTTTGATATATTGATCTAGAGCTCCTGTGAGTCCTAACTCTCAAGTCATGCCAACAGCCAGTATAAAAGCTGTAAATCATGCCAAGTGCTTGCTTTCGAACCTGTGCCTTTGACACAGAATAAAACAATCTCGAGCACTGGAATACTGATTGTCCACTTTCTTAAACTGGTGGCCCACTTCTTGGCAAGGTTTTGACATGTGCAAACTAGTATAGAGGACAGCACATGCCAGGGACAATCCAGGGACAACTGTGGACTATGCTGTAGATAAAATTCTACATATGAAGCATTTAAGCTCTACCTAGGACTAATTATCTATCTAGCAACTATCATCAGTCTGCCTACCCATCTATGAACCTAAGAACCTTCTAAAGGTCAGGTGAAGGAGAGGAGGACAAAAAAACCCAAAAAAGTAAGGAGGAAAGAAATTGAGTAGCTGACTGATGAGCAGCGATCAGTCGCCAGGTGATGTTCAGGCCATCAGGCTCTTGTGGCAGAACCTATGAACCAACTGTGGGATTAACCCTGAGTGGGTTTAATGTTATTCCCCAGTGCTAAGCACACAGCATAACTCTGTTCTGCTGTTGTAGCTGACACGGAGGTCTCACAGCCTTTCTCACACAGACGATGTTGTCTGCTTCCTGCCCCATGGCTTTCCTGTTGAAAGTTCAAGGACATCCTATTTCACAAGTCCTGGATTCCCAGCTTTTCTCTGGGTATGCAGAGAGTACAGCTAGACCAGAAGGCAGCTGTGAGAAAAAAAGAAGAAAAGAAAGAAGGTACATGTTTCTGTTTCTAGAGATGGTCTACATCTGCTCTAGACCTGCTACCTTTTATGGCAGCCCTAGGATTGCTCCAAATTTGTCATTTCCCAGCCATTCCAATGGGCCGATGGCTAGACAAGGATCCCATTTTTTTCTGAATAAGTAATTTCTTTTCCCATTCTCTGATATAGTCTCTAGAGTTAGTTCTCCTCAGGGAGAGAGAAAACAAGGCATAGAAACTAGGTAGGTCCTATCCAGTCCCCAAAACTTTAGCTGATGAGAAACCTAGCTGTTGTGTGCTGCTGAAATAGTTCAAAGGTTTGTGGCTCAGAATTGTGCCTCTCCTATGGTTCTCCCATGACTTTGGGACTAGAAAAGGGGCAGGTTTCCAGAAATTAACAGTTGTCTCCAATCATGAGTTACTTTTGACCTGTTGTTAGAAAATAGAAACTAAAGCTATTAAGGGGGGCTTGAAAATCCCAAGGTAATTTTGGAAGTCTGTGGAAAAGCCTCTGTCTCTAAAGTATTATGACATTTTTTTTCCAGTTCAGAAAATCCTTCCTTCTGTATCTCTCCTCTCTGATTCAGCCTGACTGGATAGTCTGTGATTTTTTTTTCCCCCATCTCTTCTAATTAACCCATTTTCTGATACCATCTTTCATAGGCTCTACCAAGTTCTGCCAAGTGTTTAAAGACCAAAGCAAAATTCTGCCAGATGTTTGACTCCATCTATCAATTATCCTTTAAGTAAAAAGCAGGCCGGTAGTTGAGGGAAAAGGGGACAGCTGCAGTGGTAGTGTTCCCAGGACTTCATGCATGAGGTTTTAGTATCAGTTTCTTGGGCTGGGACGAAGGTTTCAGAAACGAATGCTGATGTTTTGCTTTGAAAGAAAGAAAATGCCATCACTGTCATTATGTGCTGGTTTCTGGAGAGCTGTCACAAAACTGTAACACATTAAATTCTGATTGAATACAGGGAAAAGTTCTCAAAAACAGAGTTGGGAGACTTTCTCTTGAAGGGACTGATATTTTGTCAGTGGGTTTTCTTAAGGAAAGAGCATATATTTGGACTGAGGTTTGGGGGGGGCTGTTCTTTTTTGGTTTTGCCTCATTGGCAGTGGAACTGATGTTTTCTTTACTGAACTAAATACCTACTCTCCATGGTGCATGACTTTCCCCCTTGTCTCTTGACCAACTCAAAAGAGGATTGAGATGGGGGACAGAGCAGGAGCAAAGCCATGAATTAAAACACAGCCTTCTCAAGGTAGCTCCAATACCACACCCATGTTCACCCCAGCACTTGCCAGCACCTCCCAGTGACAGTATTTACTGTGCACAGAAAAGGAACACATCTTCCTCACCTTCGATCTGATCAGGGGTGAATTCAACCTGAAAGAGACAAAGAATAACAGCCAGATGAAAAACAGAGAACTGAAGCAAATCAGAAGAGCACTGGTTTAGTCTCTGTCTTATGTTTTGTGTTTGTGAGGTCCATGAAAGAAACTGACTCATAACTCCAGGAAAACAATTTTTTAGAGCCTGTAAATCCTTGCTCTTTCCTCCTGCACCTTTCCTATTCGCCAGCCCCACTTTCAGGACGTCTGCCCTCACCACAAGGCTGCACATGCCCTTTGTCCATTCTTCTGCTGCCGCTGTGTTCTTGCTGTAGTCTCTTTCCCCTATGCCAATGACTCCCCACCACTGATGCCCTCTCCAGAGAAGATTATGGTAGCACCAGGGTAAATCCCAGGCTACTTCACTGAAAAGGTTTCATCCGTAGACAGATGGGGATCTGCTATCCATAGCCTTTTCCAGTGGAAGAACCAGGGTGTATCTAGTGAGGCTGGCATGAATCAGGCTCAAAGGAAAGTGAAGGAAGTGGTGGTTCTTTCCTTTTACAGCTGAACTGTAGAAAGCTTGTCATGGGATACTGTGGATGTTCATAGTCTACAAGTGTGTAAAGGGCCACAGGCCCATTTCCTGGAAAAGACATCCATTCCTGTCCAGTACAAAATGTACAGAAATATTTAGCTTGAGGTTTTGGAGAAGTTTTGACCAGTTCTTATATCTTTTCCTAAAGCATCCTCTACTAACCACTGCTGTACTATATTGGACAACTCTCTGGACCTTCCTTTGACTCTGTCGTCTGTCTCTTGATTTCTCATCGCTTCATATTTCCTCCTATTTCCTAAGTTCTACGGTTGTTCTGCTCCCTATTTTTATATGGCACTGCCCTCTAGCAGCTCTGGGCTCCAAAAATGCTCCAAGATGCCAACAAGCTGCTGCAAAGTTCAGATGCAAAAGTAGGAAACACAATGTCAGAATGTAAAGTCCAAGCTTCTGAATAAAGAGGCACATGTCAGCAATGTGAATTTACACCAGAATTTACACCTGCCTCTCACAGAGAACCAACAGAGTGGGTGTCTCTGCTGATGGGGGCATTCCTGCGGTGCAGGAAGACTGGCAAATTGCCATATGGTGAAGGCATAAATAAAGAGGAACCATATTTTGATACGTGTAAACATGCAAATGCATACATGCAAAGCATGCGCTTGGGACAGACCTAACAGTACATAAATACACACCCTTGGGAGCATTCCTTTGTGGATGTATATGAACCTTCCCCCTCCCAAACAGATGTACAACCCCACACATTTTGGGTCAGATTTTCCTTATGAAGCTGACCACCTCTAATTGTTTAGTCTCATATTTTGTTCCTTGGTAGCAAAGAAGCCAAGTGGAAAGAAGGCATAGCAAGAACCTCAAATGCAAAATCCCTGTTTCATTGACTACTTGGGATTTTCATAATATTAGAGAATGGAGCTGTTGCAACTCCCCAGCTCTCCAGCCAGGATGGCCATGACGTGGCAGAGCATGACAACACCAATCTCTTTATTCCACTCAGGCCACAGTGGACAGCTCCCAGATGCTCTTCTGTCTCCAGATACCCTGAGCAGCACAAGGAGCTTTAGCATTCACAGCACCCAATGAGAGTCTACAGGGCAGATATAGACAGCCCAAAACTCATATTTCCTACCAGTGTCCTGCCTATCTCTCCCTACCATAGTGGTTCTGAGCATCTTCTGGCTTAGGAGAAGGAAGAACCAGAAAATATCTGCTGGACTTGCAAGGCAGGACTCAACACTAACCCTGCAATTTTTGAAAACAAGGCTGCTATTTTTGCATCTGCCCTGTTCAATCCTTATCTGAACTAGCTCGTTCAGGGGATTACCACTTTGTTTGCAATTCTCAGTAATGATTTACCTTGAATGAAATCCAATTAATAAAATAGTTACCTAAGTAGCAGCCAGGAGGCTGTGTGGAAGGAAGCATTTAAAGAATGTAAGAAAGGATCCCCCAAAAGAATAGCAATGCTTTTCCCTTTCCTATCACATGGAGGGGTCCAAACACGTCATTGTCGTGAAGATTATAATAATCTAGATTGTGTCCTATCCCAAATCCACATACATACCTTAGTTTAATTAGAAATAAATACCCATTGGGGAACACATTCATACAGGTGCGTTGTCAGCAGCAGCCTTATGCCCAGTGTGTCTAATTATGTCAAGCTTTGAGAATTTGACTGAAGCTAATTGCATATTGAGTTTATTCAGGCATCAATAGCCAGTGTGGGTGAAATGCAGCCAGAGCTGCTGGCAACTCATATTTAAAACACTATGATGGATTGCTCTTGGGGAAGAATTCATCTGAGCTACACTTAGATGTAGACATCCAGATGTGTCCGTGACCCCACATTTGCTCTATACCAGTAGAAGGGAATGAGCACGTCTAGGGTGTGATTTGACTTGTTTTAAGTCTATACCTGGGGAGAAGATGAGTTACACTCTTGTTTTCACGGAGTGGATCAATCAATTCTACAATGATGATAAAAAGAGTGTGGACGATAGCACAGATGCAGATGTCCTTTTCTGATCTGATGAGTCTCACCCAGAAGGCATGAGCTAGCCTTTTGGCAGACTGCAGATCAGGAGAAACTGTGCCAGAGCAAAAAAAGATTACTGCAAATTCCCACAGCTGGATCAAAGGGAAGGTTTGAGCTGAAGGGCTGAGTGTGCCTCACCTCTAATCATGGCCCCTGTAAAAACACCACCCAGAGCTGGAGGACTGCGCATGACAGCTGGCAAGGGGGTGGCAGACGGTTTGACCAGACCTACCACCCAGGCACAGCTTCCTCTCAGGAAAGCTGCAGAGATGTGTGGGTGGCGGCTGCTGCTATTTTCTCCCCTCTCAGCACATACCACCATGGAGTTGTAGGGAAAGGTGAGTCATCATTTACCCGGCCACAAGGTATCGTTGCAGATGGATGGAATGAACTCTGGACTATGTTTAGACTGATGATTGCTGGGTTGTTTTTTTTTTTTCCTCCCCTCTCCACAGAACAATGTGGAGCACACAAAACCAAAGCCAGCTCCGTCTACCAAGATCAACGGTGGAGCTGTCCATGAGGACTGCTCCAGAGACCCCAGGTAGGAGGGATCCAGAGGACAGGCTATAAAAATGGGGTCAGGCTAAACTAAGCAGTGGCCAAATGAGTCCCAATTCATTGCAGCCACAAAGGGGGACCCTTACCGACGCTCTGAGGCAGCTCTGCATCTGCTGCTCTAATGCAACAGGCATCCAAGGGACTGAAAGCCCCCCGTGGTATCTCTGATGCCCTGACCCACTCCTGTCCTCAGGTGCTTACACCGCTGCACACCAGCATCACCCCACACTTCGAGCTCAGTCATCAGAGCAGCCCTCATTGCCCAAAGCTGGAGGCTGCAAAACCTACTCACAGGATCAATGTGTTCTTTCCTAGATATGGGTTTACATTCTCCAGTTCCTTGGAAGTAGACTAGGATGATTTCCCTTGGAGTTTTGTTTGTTTGTTTGTTTGTTTTAGATATATTGGCATTTCAAAAGAATTGAGCTTCCTCTGGCATTTTTTCTGTCGGCAACTGAGGTTTTAAAGCAAGGACGTTCCTACGAGGGCCAAGCATCCACAGCACCAAGGCTCACAGTGGTGGTATTTGGTACAAATCCGTATGACAGACAGAGCTGCTGACTGCTGATCTCTTTCCACTTGTCTCCTGCCCTGATGTGTGGACTGTGCTGCATGTTCTTTAAAGACACCAGACGTCTGAATTAAAATCTTTCCATAACAAACTGGAAGTATTATGCCAGCTTTCTTGCTGTTTTAACGATCTTGGCTTTAGGAACTCATTACCTGGTCACTGGTGGCATCAGTTGTAGTCCTAATGCTAACGCCCTCTTTGCCTAAACAATGGCATTAAGCTGGTTTTGTCCCAGAGACACTGGGAGAGATACATGCACCCCTTGGCGCTGTTAACGTCATTCACAGCTTCATATCTCAGGGAACTTTTTTATAAACCCATAGTATCTCAAATAAGCACATAACTCTGTGCATGATAAGTCAGACACAGCTAAGTCTGAAATAATTACTATTAATAAAACTGTTGCTAACCAGCAGTCAAGAGGTTATCTGGGGGGAAGCATTTAAACAATGCAAGCAAGCAGCCCCTCCAGAAAAGAAACAATATTCTTCTTTTTTCGTAGTACACTGAGGAATCCTAATTCAAACAGCAAGGTTCTCACTTAGCCATGTCTGGGCTAGTTTTGGAGAAGAAGGTTTTTGATTTTTTTTTTACTGCGCTCTTGGGAGACCGACTTAGGAGACAGAAATGCAGCAGATGGAAAGAGGCCCAGAAGGCCATCGAGATCAGTATCGTTGTGTTGGGGTTACATTTGTATTTCACAAGCATGTGATTTTTTCCACTAAGACCTTTTTAAACCTATTAATACATGTCATCCCCATCATCCCCTCTCCCATCGCTTTTTCCACAGAGCAATTATGATGTACATAAACTCCTGCACTGCCCATGGGCACACCTTGACACGTGGTCAGTTCTCCTACAGCTCCATCCCTTACCATTGTTTGATAGTCACTCCTGATCTCTCATCACCTCTGCCTTCTGAAACTCTTTTGGTACATCTACATTTAGCTCCCAGGGTTGCCCTAAGGACTCTCCTCATTATTTCTACTCAGCTCACGGTTTGATGGGAGGGAAGGCACTATACAACATACGGACACTTGACTAGTATATGAGCTGTGACACATGACAGTGCAAGATGCTCCACCTGGTCTTCGTGGGGAACAGCTAAAACATAACGAAGATTTTGCAAAATAGAACCCCAACCATAACACTCTACTGATACTCTGTGTTTTCAGTTTTATGTCTGGTCACCAATGTTTTCAAAAGAAAAATTATTTCAAGTTGGACTGAAAAGACAGGTCATTTTGGAATGGCAAAATATATTGTTTGGGAGTCAAATAGAGAACTGAATTGTTGAACTTTTACAATACCTAATAATACCAATAATGGAAGTGAAGTGAAAATAGAAATCAACCATTATTTTCAGCTGAATTGGTGAAGCCTTTCATTAAAAAAAGTTACATATTTCAAGATCAGGGGAATGAGGCAAAGTCTTTGTCAAGGTCATGCAGAGGATGCTGCTACATAAGGAAATACGAAAGCACATTTTCTCCAGCCTTCAAGCTTTTTCTCTAGAGGATGGTCACCTTGAATCTTTCTTTTATCTGGGTTTCCTGAGAGCTGAGAAATTACAACAATGTATCACCACTGCTCCTACTATAACTTCAGCAGACTTTATGGCTTCCAGGTCCCTACTTTATTTTGGAATAAGTCTGGATGAGGTCTGCCGTGCTGTGTCTTTTGATTCACCTGGTCCCTCAAGAACTGGATGAAAAAGCCTTCTGTGAAGAAATGGTGTCTGGTTTGGGGTTAGAAAGCACTGGTTTGGGTCTCAGGGTCACTCCAAGGGATGCTCCCAGGTGGTGACAGAGCTGGAGAGGGGGGGAGCTGAGGCAGGTGCTTAGCTCTAAAGGTTACGGGGTGGTGAAGGACTGTGGAGAGACATGAGATCAGTGGTGGAGCCAGATTGAGAAATCGATTTGGGGAACCCATGAGGTTCCTACCCCAAGGAAAAAAATACAACACATTCCTGAACCTCAATGCCTCAGACTAAATCTGCTCAGCCGTACTGTTGTGCTCTGAATCCCCACTGAGTGAGGAACCACAGCCTGACACATCTACAGGGCACAGGTTCAGTTTTTCACTTTGCAGGAAACTTGTCCAAGCACGTGGCAACTCAGAGCAGCCTCAGCTTTGGTGCTGACGCTCTGCGTCCTCAGCCTGAGCTAGAGCGCTGGGTGGCAGTCCCCTGGCAGGGTTCCACATCTCTTTGCTTCTTGCTTTCTTGTGAATACCTTTTGGGGGTTGAAGGAGCAGCGCGCTTTTCAATCACTGTGCTTTTCTAACTCTGGTAGTAGCCTATAAATTGATAGCTCCCTTTCTTGGATGGGGAATGTGTTGCCACAACTTCCCAGAGCGCAAAGGGAAATTCCAGAGCCTCAACAGGAGAATGACACAGCCGCTTTGGAGAGCTGAGACAGCTGCTGGCAACGGCCAGCACCAGAAATATAAAATACTTTGTAGACTGACTGTTCTCCCTGTAGCAACATGGTTTTGGATTCTCCAGCCATTTATTGACGGCTGGCTTCCCACCTTCTCTGCAACTCCCCCCCTTCACCAGCCTCACCAGCAGATGTTTGTTCAGACGTTCACAACCATGGAAGAAATTATAAAACCTAAAAAATACCCTCTGTTAAATCCTGGAGGGGAGCCTGGGGTGTAGAAGAGGTCAGACATTGCCTGTGCTGTCTGCTTGAAGTAGGCAATAGCTCATGGGTTGGGTCTTTAATGGAGAAGGTCCTCAAGGATACAGCTTGTGAACCGCATTGTAACACTTCCTAGGGGCTTCAGGCCCTCAAACCTGCTGGTAAGTAGGTGCTAAGAAGGAAAAAAGCCCATCTCCCAATCCACATGCGTGGGGACAGGTGGACTCCACTGTTCTACACATAATTACGGGACAGCATTGCACTTGTGCCCCTTGCAATATGATCATCCTAAGATGAAAAGTCTCAAACAGGACAGGGAAATTAGTCACCACCTAATAAATTTGGTGGATACGATATGTTGGAAAGTGCCCAGGAAAAGTGAAACACTTCTGTATTTAATTTGGTAAACAGCTTAAGTAAGAAAAAAAAATTGAGGCATTATTATTATTATTATTACACTTACTATTTTGACATAAAAGCCTTTCCCCTTGTCTTTCATTTCCAAAATCAAATATTTTGTCATGTAAATACTGGCAGCTTTCTTTTTTCTTTTTATTTTTTATTTTAAATTCAAGTATTTTTATATTGAAATGGCATATTTCATGTAAAATTTACTTAAAGAATCCCACTCCCCCACATTAGATCACTCGAAACCCTACCAAAACAATTCTTTTTGGGCTGAACAAATCCATTTCGAGTTGCCAAAAAAGAATTTTTGTGGCTTTTTTGTGTGTTGCTGAAACCTCCTTCTGAAAATTCAAGCTGGTTTCTTCTAATGTTTTAATTCCCCCACCAAGCCTGAAAACAACCACCCTTTGCTGAACTAATTTTACTCTCAGATGACACGATTGTGTAACTCCTCTAGGTTGCTGATTGACCTGCCAGTCATGCTAGTAGTGAATGAGACCATATGTGGCATTTAGTTGGTCTAAGTGAAATGAGTTTGTTGGTTCTTAGGCAAGATGTAGCAGAAAGGCGCCTGTAAAGCAAGAATCTCCTGGAAGCAAAGGAGTCGGTTTTGGATGTGGAAGCTGAAGCTCTTGCTCGTACACGGTGAGGTCCCCCAAGAAGCAAAACGCCTTGGCAAAATACCTCCACCAGCACCTCCAGCCACTGCAACCGTGCTTTTCTTCCTCCAAGGCCTATTCTGACAGTGTTTTGCAGCCCCATGATACACACAAAAGAGCTTCAGTGTCCTGGGTAGAAAATATTAAGGTTTTCCCAGACCTACCCTGACACAACCTCACACCGTGCAATATGATGCAAACATTGCTCTCTCCCAACTCTGTCCCAAAGGTGTTATTTTTCTCCATCATTGGCATTGCAGCCATCACCACCCCAAGCCCTCCCAGCGATGGGGTGATGCCAACCGCCAGCCCCCAGCAAATCCAGTCCATCCTCCTGTACCTGCAGCTCCTGCAAAATCAAACAGTAGCTGGACCCCCTTTAAAATGTCACACCCCTTGCCCTGCAATTGTCTTAAAAAACCAGAGGATTAAGCTTCCAGAGGGTCACTGTGATAACGTGCTGGCAACGGGGAGAGCTCTGCTTTTGTTGTACGGAGCTGGCAGGCGTAACGCACATGCCGCTCCCAAAATAATCACACTATAACCCAGCCCCAGTTTCAAATGGGCCAAAATTTCCCCGTAGAAAATCTATGAGCACAAACTAATATCTGCCGTACTTCATACACTGGGGGTTGGTTTTGGTTGGGTTTTTTTTAAATTATTTTCCAAAGCAGGACGTTATTCATTGTGAGCTGAAAAACAGTGCGCTCTGATCTCCCTATGTAACCACAGCTGTACTGGATGTTCCTGCCCGTCCCCAGCACCACCAGGGAGCTCAAGTCCAAAAAGCTGAGCCCCAGCTGGGAGGTTGGTCACAAGGACAGAAATTTTAAATCCTGCCCTTTTATCGAAAATTCAAATTCCGATAGAAAAAAGAAAGAAGAAGAAACCATTTCCCTCTCCCTGCCACCACCAAAAGTTTTTCCTTTCAGTTCAGCCTGCTGGGGTCCTTTACTTGATTTAGAGGTTTATTTATTTATGTAGAAAGAAGCCAAATCTGAAGTCTCCTACAACTGCAATTGGAGCTGATGTTTCAGAGTTTTGCTTTGGGGTTTTTTCGGCCCGCTTACAACGGTGTCAATGCCCAAAACCTGATCATACCAACAAGCGCTCTGATCCGTGATGGTTTTCTCCAGGCTTTGCAGCAGAGCCTGCAGGGTGACACTGAAAAACAAGGTTCTCCCGAGACCTGCAAGGTCTGTGCATGTCCCCCAGCCTCAGACCCCAACGCCCTTTTGCACTCAATACAGCCAGCTCCTGCCATCATACGCAAGGATGTCGGAGGCAGACGCAGTCACCGTGTTTACAAAGTGCTGCCACCAAGCCGTACGGCATTCAGCGACATTTCATTTCTGGATAGTGGGGGGTGCATTTGGCAGGGCAGGATTCTTTTTGCAACCATTAAATCAAAGAGAGAGAACATTTTTACCCCCTGCCAGGCTGCAATTGTTACCTACTAGTCAGTACTAACCACAAATACTGAAAAGTTTGAGCTATTTTTCTTACCAACATTTTATCTTTTTTTTTCTTCTTTGTTTTTTTTGTTCCTTTTTTTTCTCCTTTTTATTTTTTCTTTTTTTCCCTAAGCGCTCAGCAGTTATTGTCAGGCTGCTCTTAACCAAAGCTGCGTTCTCAATGATGCCTTTTTTGTTTCCTTGCTCCCTGTTGCTGTTTTTTTAAGTCTGGGTGGGTTATAAACTGGTTTGTTTTTCTAAGATCATTCACAGGAGCAGACTTCTTGCAGCAGATTTTTCAGCCACGTCTGCCCAGTGGCTGCGATGTTCCGCTGCTTCCCAGAAAACACAATTGATGGATTGTCACTGTTTCTATTCTGGGCTTTGGATGCGTAAGTTTGCTGGAGCAGAGCAGTTTTTGCAGGCTGGAGGCTGGGTTGGCTCCGGCCGGGTCGTGGGCTGAATGCCACCGTCCTTCCCGGAGCGATCCTGGCAGGACGGGCTGTGGGGTTCAGCTCTGCTGCACCTGTTGGAGGGCTGGGAGGGGGGCACTGGTCCCCGAGTTAGCCATCCAGGCACCGTGCATGGATACGGTATGTGCTTATACATGCACCAGGCATTTGGATAAAGAAAACAAATTGCACAGGGGTTGCATGGGTATCAATATTTGCTCCTCTATATATGTCTGTATATATGTGTGTATTGATTCATATTTACATATGAATATACATAAATGCACACTCACATTTCTTTCCTACCTGCATTTCTATGCACACATGCACATAGTATGCATTCTTATATATATATATATATATATATATATATGTATGCTTATTGCTTAGATATATACCACAGAGCCATAGAATGGGTTGGGTTGGAAGGGACCTTAAAGATCACCTTGTTCCAACCCACTGCCGTGGGCAGCGACACCTTCCACTAGACCAGGTTGCTCAAAGCCCCATCCAACCTGGCCTTGAACACTTCCAGGGAGGGGGCATTCTCTGGGCAACCTGTGCCAGTGCCTCACCATCCTCACAGTAACAAATTTCTTGCTAATATATATTGTATGCACAACTCACATTCACAGCCATACACACACACTAACCCCCAAGCCAGCCAGAGAAACCAGAAATGACAGATGATGGTTTATGAAGGACAAGTATAAATCTGCACTGATCCTTTTAAATCTAGAGTCTGGGGTCTTTTGGATGCAGAGTCCAGATCTTTGGAAAAGTAGTATGCAGGTATTCAGCTGGGATAAATCAGCATGGGTGCATGTGTGACTGGAGGGTGCTATGCTGATTGACCCCCTGCAGGGAATCAATCCATGAGGTGGACAGCATTCATGAGCAAAAGCCTCTAAAGCTCTCCTGATCCCTGTTATTAGTGGCAGCAACACCCGGTTCCCTGGCTATGGCTAGGATGCTGGGAAGCAGCCATCTCATCAAAGAGAGCTGGGCTGCAAGCTGACCGCATAACCTGAGCCTAGCACGATGATTTCAGTTTAAATTTAGTTGAGTCCTTCTTCTCCCTGTCTGCTTTTTCAGGATTCAGATTACAGATAGGACAGGGGAGGGAACAATGCCATGTAAGATGCGTACGTACAACGAGACATGAAATTAAACTCAAGAAGGAGATTTGCTTAGGAGGGAAAAAAAAACATTCTGCAGATTATATTGGCATTGCCCCTCTACTAATATTACATCCATTTCCTTTCCCATATTTCTTTCCACTTCTTTACACTGGCCAGCATATGATAACTTTATACATACTTATATATATATCTATGTATGAACTAGTTAGGAAATATATCTTGACGTTGCTTTGTTGTTGCTGTTTTTAATAATACCTGGGCTTTAAACAATCCTTTTGCCACTTGGAAACCTTACAACAAAGTCTAAGCAACCGACCAGTCCTTGGGCTGGGGGAGGAAAGAGGAGGAGGTGGAGGAGCTTGCTATCAGTCTCACGTCAGAAAGCCCCATAGGTTGAGACCATTCAGGGCCACTACAGCTCTACGAGAGGTTGGGATGACTTCGGACCCAAAGTCCTAGACCCCGTGCAGCGAGGTGGGCAGGTCCCATCCACTGGAGCCGTACGCATAGAGAGGCAGCAGGAGCTCTTCCCATGCTCCTGGTCTTGGTGCAGACCTAACTGGCTGCCCTGCTTTTGGCCAGCCCAGAGCAGGTACCCACTGCATGCCTTTGGCTGAAAATCAGTGTAGATACTTTCTGCCTTTTTCTGCTGTCAAGGGGAAGTGCTCTGTAGCAGCTTTTAGGTATTTATATCAGCCCTACTCTTCTAACCCATCAAAACCCTTCATGAAAGCCCATCTCAGAGCTATAATTATCACTGTCTCCATTTTGCTGCTGGAGCATGTAAGTGCAGAGATAGGTCTTTACCCAAGGCAACTGCTCCCAACGTTACCATCGGGGCTTGCACAGGGAAGCTGAAGGCCTCGTTCACTTGGGAATGCTTTTCATATGGGGATGCATTGTCTTGGGTCAGCATAGCAAGGACTTGGTGACAGTTTGGTTACCAGCCTGCCCCTGAGAAGGGATGGGGTGCAGGACCAGGAGGGAAGACAGCACATCATCATCTGGCTCTGAGTCATGTCCCCATCCAACTCACAACCTGTGTGACTCTGCTCCACGTGGTGAGCACCCGCTAAGGCCTTTTTCCATCCTGTCAGCACAGATACTAGCAAAAAGTGCACCCAGGCACCTCTGCCCAAACACCAACGTCTCTGCAAAAGTTAGGGGAAACCCAAAGTTTCTGTTTCTATTAAAAGCCACTGTTCCTCTCCGCCCCCACCCCTCCTATAGCTATGCTCAGCGTTTTTTCCCCTTCTCCAAGTTAAGATTTAACTGGTTTACGAGAGGAATAAATACTCTCTCTCTCTACAGTCCAGTTTTCCAGCAACTTGCGAAAAGTTAGCACTTTGGCCAGGGCCTTCAGCATGCTCTGAGCTGTGCATTTAATTTAAATTTAATAGTTATTGCACGTTACACAAATGGCGATTAAAACCATATTGATTGAGGTTTAACAGCTATGTGAGAAATGCAGATCTTATTACAGAGCTGCTCCATATCCAGAGTGTGCTTTTAATAACTCCCTGCTCATCAAGGGGCAGATTGGAGAGAGGAAAAGGAAAAGGCAGGGCTGGGAGGCACTGGCTGGAGGGACGATGGTAAGGCTGCGTATTGGGCAGCTCTCACTCGCTTCCCACCTCAGGCACACATACCCATAACACAAGATCTCCACAATGGACATGTTGCTTACTTCCCCACCTATAAATCAAAGAAAACCTACCTTACACACTACTATAGACATGCAAACAAGTCTACAGAGGCCAAATCCACACCACGCGCTGGAAAAGCAGAAAAATCTGTTGGCCGAGGCCTCAGAAGATAAATTTCCATGGCAGGATGTATTGCCATAAGGGCTTTCTAGGTCAGGACCTGCTGCAAGGCCACTTGAAAACACCAGAAACTGAGAAAACAGGGCTTATTCATTATTCTCTTATCCCCTCCTTTTTGAAAAGCTGCAAAGTTCGTTCGGCGGCAAAGCAGAAATAAACAACCTCGTGCCTTAGTACGTCTGCGATGACTAAAAAGAAAAAACGAACCAGGAAAATAATAACTTCATTGAAATCACCCTGCTGAGAGCAGTGCAAACCCTTTCAAACCAACTCTCTGCTTTTGCACAGTTCTTTGCTTTGCTCAGTTTGCATGATTTCCATGCTTTACACTGAAATGAAAAGCAGGCTGGGAACTACTGCAGAGACAAGGGGTGTATAAATGTCAGGGGAGGCAGATAAAGATGTGAAGCATTCAGGGGTACAAGGGGAAATGGAGATGGAGATAAAAAATCCCCTAGACTTATTTGCAGAAAACCTTACTTTCGATGACTTAGTAAAGCTGGGCTACCCTTGGGCGGGATTTACCCAGTGCCAGAGTCTTCTGTATTAGGGAAATAAAGTTGATGGTGTTTAAGACCCTCTATAGAAATCATCTTCTTTCCATGAGAGACTAAGGAAAGTCATGTTCAGAAAATCCCACTGCACTCCTGCCTCTCAGCAATCCACATACAGACTCAGAAAGCTGCACGTTTCACTTTAAATGTTCCAGGGCCTGAGGACTCAGTAATGCTGCAACTCCGAGTTATTTCAAATAAAAAAAGAGCAGATGAAACTTGTCAGGTTTTCATCTCTACATCCCTCAGACCAAGCTGAGCTGTTTACAGGTTTGGTTTTATAAGTCCCTGTGCCACAGACATCAGACTTTGCAGAAAAGTTATTTTTTTGGCAGCTGCATAACAAAGACTTGGAAGGGGAAACTGCCCAGAAAAATTATTTTAAAAAAAATAAAAATCATACTACTACGTATCTTAGGGTGCCACTGAGCAATTTCCAAATTTTTTGGGAAAAAGTAATTTTGATTAAGAATGAAAACAGGTTTGGGTTTTGTGAGTGTTTTAGTTGGAAATGAGGGAGAATAATTGTTCCAGATTGGTCAAAATGTTCTCTTTTGCCCAAATTGAAGTAATTTCAATCATTAAAAGTTTCTGGGTATTTTTTTATAGAAGAAGGAAAGAACCCTCAAAATTAATAGCTGCTTCAGATCAAAAAAAGTCTAAACAGGGAATTAAATAAAAAAAGCTGAAACTGGTGATTTTCTTTATCCTCTTCAGATTTTTTTTGAACACTCTTTGAAAAATCTGTGTGTATTTGCAAAACATTCTGGTACCACCAAACTGTTCAAGTCTCCCCAAAAAGTATTTTTATGAGAAACGTCACCCAGCTCTGCAAACAAGAGAGATACACAAAGATAGCCAGACTTATGTTGGCCCAGAAAATTCATCTGGAAAGATCCTTTGATTTCCAGTGCTATTTGGTTTTGGCCCTAGGAATGGGTGGAATATACCACAAAGAAACCCTTTTGCTGTGTTTTAATGCATGCTTGCTCAACATCTTACTACTTCTTTGCCGCTCTTCATCTTGGCCTGCATCTCTTGGGGATCACTTCTTTTGGGGATGCTACAGCCCTGGGGACTTGAGTCATCCCACATCCTCTCTTCTGAGCTCTCTGGGTCAAGGCAACTCCCGATACCAACACAGGCTGGGTATGGAGGGATGGAGAGCAGCCCTGTGGAGAAGGACTTGGGGGTGCTGGGGGTTGAAAAGCTGAACATGAGCCGCCAATGTGCCCTCGCAGCCCAGAAAGCCAACCCCATCCTGGGCTGCATCCCCAGCACCGTGGGCAGCAGGGTGAGGGAGGGGATTCTGCCCCTCGGCTCCGCTCTGGTGAGACCCCCCTGCAGGGCTGCGTCCAGCTCTGGGGTCCTCAGCACGGGACGGACACGGACCTGTTGGAGCGGGGCCAGAGGGGGCACAGAAATGATCCGAGGGCTGGAGGAGCTCTGCTGTGAGGGCAGGCTGAGAGAATTGGGGTTGTTCAGCCTGGAGAAGAGAAGGCTGCGGGGAGACCTTATTGTGGCCTTTCAGTACTTAAAGGGGGACTATAGGAAGGATGGGGACAGACTTTTTAATAGGGCCTGTTGTGATATGACAAGGGTTAATGGTTTTAAACTAAAAGAGGGGAGGTTTAGACTAGATATAAGGAAGAAATTCTTTACAGTGAGAGTGGTGAGACACTGCCCCAGGTTACCCAGAGAGGTGGGAGATGCCCCATCCCTGGAAACATCCAAGGCCAGGCTGGACGGGGCTCTGAGCAACCTGATCGAGTTGGGGATGTCCCTGCTCATGGCACGGGGTTGGACTGAGTGACCTTTAGAGGTCCCTTCCAACCCAAACCATTCTATGATTCCGTGATGAAATATTTCACTGGATCAGGGCTACAGGTTGTTTCCTAACGCTGAAATAGCCTTTACGCTTTCAGGCACTGATTCATTTCTGTCAAGAAAGCTGCCAAATTCTTGTCAACCTGGAGCCATCTGCTCCGAAGGAAGGGACAGGAGGGAGAAAGGTGCTCTCTTCACTACTAAAAGCTGCCCCACAATGGCCGGCTTGGCTGGGAGCATCCTGTGCTTCCGGAGTGACATGGAGTGTGATAAATAAAGGAGAGATAAAAGAGCAGAGCTGCCTTTAGAACTTTGCTATGGCAGCATGGCATTTTAATTATGCTTATCTCTGGGGTCCATCCAGAAGCACTGAAGAAAATTTCTAATGGGGCATTATAAGTTTGACTATCACCTGATTTTTATGTGCAAGGCAGCGTGTCTCAGCCACCGACTCCCGAGAAATACCTGTGGTAGCTGCTTACAACGGCCTCTAACAGGCAGGGAGGCTTTGGAGAGGGAACAGAGACTGTGCTGACAGCCCTGACAGCATCCTCCAGCTGAGCTTCCCCTCCCTGAACACGCTTGTGTGTGTGCAACGTGTGTAACGTCAGATCTCTGCACCCCCCGCTCCGCAGAGGGCATGAGCAGGGCAGGAAGGAACGTCATTTATGGAGGAACAGTGCCATGCCTCAGTCTTCAGCTGTCCTGAATTCGGAGGGGGATCCCTCCAGGAGGATGATCCTCTTCCAGTTCCCACCCAAAGCAATTGCTGCCCACTATGACCTGAAATCCTCAGGTCGGGTTTTTCCTAAGAAGGACCACAGGCTACTGAATTTGGATTCCCCCTGGCTTTGAGGGGATGATGGATGGGGACAATGCAGGATTTTCTTTCAGACATGTTACAGATTGCTCGGGTTCATCATCCTGCAGATCTGTGCTCTTCCATGGTCAGTCCAGAGCCAGGATTTTGGAGTAGGTCCATCATTTCTTTTAAAGTAGGGCCTCAGGCAGAACCGCTAACATTCAGCACCCAATGTCTATACTGTGGGAAAGTCCCTAGACTCATAGAAATCCAAATCAGGGGAGCTATACAGCACCATACAAACCAGATAATTTTTCTGGCTTGCATCCAGGCACAGTCCAGCTCTGGCAGTGCTCTACTGGTGAGCACCAAATATTTGCAGTTCCTGTTACTTGGGGCACAAAAATGAGCTGCCAGGGCTCTTCACTGGATCCAGATCATGGTTTGAGTGTCCTTACTCTTCAACAGGCCCTCTTCTCTACCACTGTTTTATTTGATCTACCTTATATGCTTATCTTTGGGTGAAATAAATGAACTTCTGAAGTGCCTGTTTCTTTAACAGCAGTAATAGGAGCCTGAAGACACTAACTCAACCTTGAATATCTGACTTCTAGATGCCTGAAATACAGCAGTCAAATCCCACGTTTTTTTTCTCCCTTTCTTTCTTTCTCATCAGCCCCAAAATGCTTTTCCCTAACCAAAATCTGTGGGCTCAGTAGAGCTCATCTGGGTCAAAATCTGCATATAGGATGTCAGATTAACAGCCTTAAGATCTATAAAACAAGTACTTGCTACACTCAGTGACATGAAATGCTAACAGACCATGCAGGAGCCTTTAGCCTTCTTTACTGATCCTCATAATTCTATTTGGAGTAGGCTGAGCAGGGCAGAGGACCCTGGTTATCCTGGTTATTCCAACTGAATGGAATTTCTCCTGTTTTATTCTTTTCTGGTTCTTCTCCTGTGCCCACCCCCAGGGTATCAGGGCACTTTGGTTCATCAGCTTTCTAGTGCAAGAGGGCAGTGGTTTGCGTCTTAATTAGTTGTGGAAACTTTTAAATAATGCAATTCAAATCTCCAGGGACTTTCTGCACTTATCTGCATGAAGACCCTATGCTTGAGATAGTAACTCAAACTCGTGCAGCCAAAGGTTTCAGGGTGGAGCTGCTTTTTCTTCACTATGACCAGCTGAGATAGACATCTTATCTAAGCTAGATGTCTAGGTTCCCTTCCTAGAAGCCAGACTGGGCTTTTTCCACTTTCAGATAAAGATTCATCCCAACCTAAGAAAAATATCTGGTGTTTAAAATAGTTGACATCTGAAATCTTCCTCTGGAGGTACAGCAGTTTGTACCATTATTATGCTGAAAGGGGTGTTGTCTCTATGCATCCGAAGATATTTTGCCAGATCAATGCAACATTTGAGCACATACCTAAGAGGCATTCCTCGCTCACTAAGTTAAAAATAAATCACAATAAGCTTACAAAAGTTCTCACACCTTGCCAGAGCACCGGTCATAGCAAGAAGGGTGAGTCAGAGGCCAATCCCTTAAAATGCAAAAGGAAAAATTTCCTAGTGGGTCCCACGAGTTTGCAGTGGGGTCTCTTGTCTTCGCTAAACTTTCAGTCATTTTGCCTGGGGCCTCCTCAAATTTGCTACTCAAATTTCTCCATGCTTGAAAGGCTCAGGAAGAAACCACTGAGAAAAAGAGGCCCAGCATGGGCTCGGTTTAGCCTGGCAGGTGTCTGCCCACTTCAGAAACCTGTGAGCACAGGAGGGAAATTGCTCTCTAAAAGTATTTCTTATGAGATGCACTGTAAGCCAATAATAATAACAGTGATGACAATGGGAATTTGTAGCACCTGGAAGGAATGAAATCATGGGAAAAAATAGGTTGGAGAGAGAAAGATGAGATCGTGTTGGGAGGTTGAACGCATGCGGTGGCCACCTTTAGCTGTCTTGATGCCTGATCTTGGAGGCTAGGGTATACACATGTAAAGAGTTCCCATGTCATTCTCAAGGAAGACTTGGCCAAACTCTCAATGGGATCTAACACCCTGACAGGTTTCAAAGTGGGCGAAGACTTGCATCTCCCCCCATCTTACTAGAACATAATGTGATTTCTTCTTCCAAGCTGGATATATGTGTGCACTGCATGGGATATCCAGACAGGCTTTCTTCTGAATCAGAGAAGCCCTTAGTAGTTTGGATGCCTTTAGCATGTCCCAGGTCATCACCTACTCAGAGACTCAAAGAAATGGTCCCCACACGGGGTACTGTGCTGCCCTGTGTGGGTGGCTCAGGGGCAGCTCTGTACCACCTTCTACCCGATGCACTATTGACATAGATGTGCTTTCCTGATGTAAAGCAAGGGTGAAACAGATTGGTGAATGGCTTTGAAGAAGCCAGTTCCTGCTGTCTCTGCACCAGAGGGAAGAGGTTCTTCAATGTGCAGATTGAAATCATGCCCATGCTGGCATGTCCTAACCTTGGCCCTGCGAACAGCTTTTTTTGGGAAGAAAAGCCCCCCTTTTTCCTACACAGCCCCTGTTGTGTCATGCCCACGGGCCTACGTGCAAAGGACTTTACACTCCTGCCACCAGCCACCTACAAGGTTATCCGCTGCCGAGCCTCGCACGCCAGAAGAGATGTGCGCCCATGAGCTCGTGCCCTGTTTGCCTCACACATCCAGACAAAATCTTCTTTTGGACATCTAAAATCTCTCTCAAGTGGGCCAACACACCAGCTTTTTTATTCACAAAGAAGCCTTTTTGCCTACAAAACCCTTCACCCCTACACATACCCACACCCTCCCTCTCCCCTTCGTACAGAAGCCAGGGATGTAGCTAAATTCCTCTCTCTGAATAAGAGGTACATTCAAAATGTCTCGCGCAGCTACAAAACTTCAAGAAATCAGGGCGCACACCCCGTGGCTACTGATTGCATGCACAAACTCAAAAATGTGGCTACACCACCTCTGTCTCACACAGGTACCTCCGCACACACAAAGGCACTAAGGGGTCATATGCTGCTTCACGCTGTCTTGTACACACATTCATTTTTCCCATAAACTGAATTTCTTTAATACAGCCACATGTTTAATCGAGTGTTCTTTTCTCTCATGCACACCAATGCAACACATTTACCCAACAAACAAAATCCTTCTTATCCACAAAGTAAATCCTTATTTTTTCATTCCCCCATCTAAGCCCTTCTCACAGGTATGTCCACTAATAACTCACGTACATTTCTCCCATGTTGCAACTCACTCTGAAACAGTCATTTCAGTCACTTCAGCCCAGAATAAATTCTTCAGCAAGGCACCAAAATTGCTCTGACAATCTCACCTACCAGGACATTTGTTGTTGAAATGGCATTTCTCTCCTTGAAAATCAATCCATCTCCCCCAAGAGACGTTTGCTTCCCTTCCCCCGGACCGCAGCCGCCCTGACCTCTGCGCAGCCCCGCTTCACGCTGCGGCGGCGGCTCGCACGTGCACCCCTGCACGTCCGCCTGGCCACGACCCTGCCACCGTGCTGCGGCGTGCTCGGCGCTTTGGAGCTGGACAAAGTCCTGCAAAGTCTCATCCTTGCTGGTGCTGCACGACGCCTGCGTGTTTCCTTCGTGGCTGCTCCCATCCTGGATGCTCTTACATTTTTTCTTGCAGAAAAAGGGAAAAAGCTTTTATTTTTTAGTATCCCTGCAGATGTTCAGAAGCCTGCAGGGCTCTTCAGGTTTCACATGGCTTCAAGATCAGAGCACTCCACAAAAATAAAACAATGACTATCTTTTCCCCAGGCACCTGTATTACTGCACGCTGCTGCAACAAGCATATCAAGTGATGACGCGGTACAACGTGGTTATTAAGGATAACTCTATATGGTAAGCCGCGTCCCTTCCAGGCCCTCACATACACCAGCTGTCTCTCTGTGGCCTTTTTGTACCCAGGACTCACTGGACTTTGAGCACACGTCATCTCAGCTAACTTTAGCTGCTGAAATATTGGCACCCAAATACCTGTCTCAACAGATCAGCATCTCCCAAGGGTGATTCAATCCGTCCTGTTACAGGTGTTTAGCACCACTGCAAGGGATAAACTTCTAAAGAGTTTTTTTCTGCTGATTATATATGACCTGTTTGAGGTCAATGATCAACTTTCCAATGGTTAAAGCTAGATGAGCCTGTCACACTGTCTGTGTCCATAAGAAGAAAAGATGAATCCTGTTTTGCATCAGCCTCGCTATTTTTCAGGTGAGCAGAACATATTTCTGGCAAAATGTGCCCTCCTGCTACAAGACAGCATTCAGGTAGAAATGCATTAGATAGGTGGAGAAGACAATCTTCTTGCTAAAAAAAATCTCTTCAGGGCAATATGTTCCCCAAAGTAAAGAGGTTCAGGGGCCATTCAAGAGAAGCACTTTCTTAAAAGAAAAGACTTCTTCGTGGACTCAGCTTTGAAGATTTTTAAATATTGGATCAAATTCTATGGGAATGTATATGTCAGTAATATTAAAACTTTAGAATAACCGCATTTACTTAAGGAGACTTACCTCACATTTAGGCCGCTATATCTGACATCCCAATACAGACCCAATAGAGATTGAGACCGTGAAACAGCAAGAGAAAGACAATGGGAAAATCTAATATGATTCTGGAGTGCAAAATAAGGCTCTTATACCATTATCGGGACAGCAGGCTGTAACGGTCAGGAAAACAGAAATATTTTAGTTCTGAAACTTTAAAAATTCCAAATACAGAATTGCACAATAAGGTCTGAGAATAAATATTGATAATTAGAGACATTCCCATCAAAAGATGCATTCTGATCATTTTTAACATTTTGTTTTGATACAAGTTTGTTTTCCTCCTCTTTTTTTGAGTATAGATTATCTTCTGCATGAAAACAAGAACCAGTTTCATCCTGGAATGCAGAAACGGGATGTTTGGAGAATTTCAAAACTCATTAAAGCATTTTTTTCAAATGTTGTACAATGATCTAGGGAGGTATTCTGATCTACACCAGATGGCCTGAGCTCCACCAGAGCTAGGTTTATGGAACAGGAAGCCGTATATTTGCCAGACTCAGCCCTTGTGCACAAATAGCTTCAATTTTAACAAAAGCATTTTTGATGAAAAACATTTAATTGAAAAATTCCCAGGAAAAAGTCTTTAGAGAATATCATCTCCCCTTGCTACAAGTTTTGGAAAATAAAAAAAAAAAAAAAAAAAACAAAAACAAAACAAAAACAGACGCAAAACATGCATCCACCAATGCTTTCCATAGTCCAATTTTGTATATAGTAGATAATGGAATAGTCTCTGCAAAGATGATGTTATCACGGGAGTACTGGATTTAATTATTTTTTAGGAACTCAATACATATTTTTTAGCACTTTAAAGAACATGATAAGAGCCCATAATTGCAAATTGCACTGGAAGGAAAAATAAGAATTTTTATGACTAAGTGTGCAGAGTGAGTAAGTTTTAAAAAAATGTAGAAATTAATTGCTTTCAAATCCTATTTCGATGAAAATGTATTTGATGATTTTGAAACTGTGGTGACTGCAGAGATGCATGACTATTTTTGAGAGCTACTAGTCTGGGGTTTGTTTGTCTGGTTTTTTTAATTACAACTCTTGTCTCTACTGGACTTAGCTGCCCTTCATACCACAATGTCACCGTATCCCGGCTGAATATTACCACAATGTCATGGCATCCTAGCTGAAGGTATCTGTGCCCTCTAAGAGAATTTATTACAATTGCCCCCTCCTCCTTTTACAGTGCAGGAATGTTAAGCACAGAGATGTTAGCAGAGAGCTGGATCCCACCACGGACCACTTGCCCAAGGTCACGGTGGATGTCCTTCTCAGAGCACAGCACTAGCTCTGGTGTCGTTATTCTAAAAACTAGCTGAAAACCAAATTCTTTGTAGTCTGACTTCCTCTTGATATTGTTACAAATGATTGCTTTTTTTTTACCAGTATTTATACTGAAAGATTTTCAAGGTCTTTATGATTCAAGGAAGAACACGCCCAGTTTCAGTGCTTCCTTTGTTAGAAATCCCCAGCTGCAGGAGTCAGATCCATGTGGAAGAAGCAAACGGTTTCAGCAGCCCATGATTTACAAGCCACCCATAGGACCTGTTGCGGTGTGCTTAGGAGGCACCCTGAAGAGACTGAGTAACTTATTCCCTTTCTCACATAGTTTCTGTGTTCCTGAGAAAGAAACTTACTTTTTGAGCTAACAGGAGAGGGTCCCAGAGACAGTCATCCCTTGCCTCAGCTCTGGGGAGCTGGTACCACGGATGGCAGTGGAGCACTGCCCGTTTTCCTCTTTGGCATCATCTAATCTTGTCTCATGTCCTCTGGCTCACCTTAAACACAGGTGATCACCAGGACTCCCCTGTTGGTTGCTCAATTTCTTCTAAGAAACAGGAAAGAATCTGGCTGCTTTAAACTAATCAGCAAAATAATGCTGATATATACCCATTGTCTGATCCAAATCCCCATGAGAAAGAAACCTGTGAGGTGCTGCAAAGCTCCTCTTCTTTTCCCCAAGGGCAATTGTTTTTCCCAAAGGACAATGCCTTGCAAAGAAATCCTGCTATGTCTTGCAGTGTCTATCCATCATGGGGTATTTACTGTGCAAACAATATGGGAGAGCTGTTCCTAAAGTTGTCCAGGGGGCCCTGATGTTGCCTGTAAATGTGTGTGGTGCAGAAGGAGCAAAGGGGAACTAGTCATTTTTACATCTTTATTTGCTTATTGCATTTTTATAAGTCAAGATGTCACTCCTCGATAGTCCATTTCATGGTCATTTCCATAGGAATACGTAATTTCTTTCTCCTTATCATTTTCTGAGAGAAATTGCTTTTGAAATAAAAAAGTCACTCTCAGATATCTGCTGAAGGATCAATTCCCATGGAATAAAAGCATTTAAAAGGGAAACAGATCTCCAGCATCATTTCACTGGAATTAACCTACTTCATGGCTTTAAAACCTTAAGAGTGTCCTAAACATTGGCAGTTCCCTGTCAGTGGGGTGGTTTGTTGAAGGAGCAACGTGCTGCCAGTTAGGTGTCTCAAGATTAGACTAGTGACCACAAATTCTCTCAAAACCTATTTCCGAAATGGTCTTGGAAACATAATCTTGTCCTTACACATTTGAGCAAGAGCTCAGCAGACCCTGCTGAGATCAGCAGTGACTCTTTTGGGCACAGAATTCTCTAAAGGAGAAGGAGGAGGAGAAGGCTCATGCCATTTGGAGGAATCCTTGGGGCAGAACCTGAAAGCAGCAGGTCATTTAGGAAATCTGGATTTTTGCCCACGTTTCTCTCTGCCTTCCAAAACGCACACATAAGCACACAGCTCCCTTATCATTCAGTTGGGCTTTTCTGGAAAACAACAGGGGGTGTCACTGGGTCACCTTAAGGAAGTCTCAGGCTGGTGATGTCTACCAAAGTGATGCATTTCAGGCAGAGAGAAATTAATTAATCCCATGCTCCAAGCCCTCTCCAAGCCTACAATCTAGCCTTGGCCATTGGTTAGTCAGTGGTCAGCCTCGAGTGCAGTCAAGTCTTGCTGGCATCTACCTGCAATATTGCCTGCAGAGGAGCAATCAGTTTCCCACTGAAGGTTGTATGCAATAAAATTTGCTACTCTGGGGATAAGATGGGATGAACAGGTCTGAACATCATCAGATAAAATAAGATTCAGCTTTTAGCTTGTCTGTTTAGCAGAACCTCCAGTGGCCTTGCTCCCACTCTTACTCTACCTGTCGCAATTGCCTTTGCTACTCACTTTCTGCTCAAAATCAAGAGCTACTTTTGGAGAACATCATCTCGCAGCATTGAATACACCACCATCAGAACCACCACCACCACCAACCCCACCAGCCTGCTTCCTCCCATGCCAGGTCAAAAGATACATACTTTGATAGAAGCTGGGTTAAATTCAACTTCTTTTTTGGGTTCTGGTTCTGCTGGTTTTGGTGCTGGTTTGGGTTCTTCCTTCTTAGGTTCGGCCTTCTTAGGTTCAGGCTTCTTTGGAGGCATGTTGATTTGCTGGTGGTCTGCTTTAGAAAGGGAGAGAGGGAGACAGACAGACAGACAGGAAAGAGGTGGCTGCTGCAGGGTAAATCACCAGCGCACACAGGTCTTTATCCCTGTCCAGTCTCTTGAAGTCACACATTGTGTCACTGTCAGACCTGTCACATGCCAGAGCTTACAATAGGGCCACTGCTATAAAAGGACAAGATATTTACCCAGCTATTTTAGAGCCATCGGATACGGTGTTGTTACGAATTAGTGCTTAAATGGAAAGAGAGTTTGGGGGTTTTAGGGCTGAGGTTGGCTCTGGGTCAAACATTTTTGGTGTGCGTGTGCATGCTGTGCGTGTACAAGGGGAAGGTTGGCTTACAACCCAGGTCCCATCGATGGGTTTTATCCTCCCCAGAGCCACGCTGACACCTACCTTCTCAGCTCTCTTGCTGCAGAGCCTCTCTCAGGCTGCACGGCACCCCTGGCTTTTGTTGTACCACAGTTCATTAAAAGACAAGCACAGATTTATATTTAGACATGAGGATGGAGCCATATGGGAGGTTTACCATCAACATGTCAGCTGGTGCAGGGGAGAATTCATGCCTCAGATCACACACTGGTCTTCTCCTGGGAAGGTGCAAAGAACCAGTGTTGCTTATAGCAAAACGGATCTGAAACACACACACATGCACGGTCTGGGATAGCACTGGGTATCTGTAAGTACATCCTCATAGCTGAGATTTTCCAGACCATTTTAGGGACTCGAATGCCAAATTCCTACTAAAATAACTAAGATAAAGGTTTACATTTAAAGCTTTTTTAATCCCATCTTTACTTTGGTTTAAATAACCCCCCCTTCAAAGCAGAATGGAGTTAACAATTTTCAGATCTGCATTGGCTTATGTCATTTTTCTAAATGAGGAGGTTACTCTTTCAGACACGGTCGCTTCCACATTGCCTAGATTATTTTTTTTTCCCCAAAAAAAACATCATCCCCTGTAACAAGACAACCACCCACCAAAACACAATGTGTTTGAAAAGGATACCTATGCTGGCATTTCAAATAAATATCAGTTGAATAATAAATCTCTTTGTTTTACTTACTATGATATCTGATAACCTACCGTTCAAACCCCTTTGAGCCCTGCTTTTCCTGACAGCGCTGTCAGCCTGACGCCCCAGTGCCTGCCTCTCCGCACTCCTCGGTTCCCTGGGTGGCTTTGCTGGAAGAGTGCTTGTGCTTTATCCGGCCCAGCTGCTCTCAAATCATGGCACATCCATTACTGGCAGTACACAAGCAGCTTTGAAGTGCGACATGAATCCTATGCAGAAAGCTGGCCACCCTCGTTAAACTGCTGTCTCCACCGTGGCTTCAGCAAGTGAAAGCAGTTGGGGATCCTGGAGGGGGAACGGGGAAGGGCTGAGCTTTGTGTCTGTACACCACAGCATGCAGGTCCATATCCTACCTGAATGAGAGCCTGCTTTCTGATTCCAGGTCTAAGGCAAAGCCACAGTATCAGTAATAAATACATCATTACGTTAACGTGATTACTGCAGTAATGGTAATTTGTGCGTTTTGGATAATGGGAAGCAAAGCTCACTCCTCTAACCAAAGAGGACACTTCAGGAATATTGTCTATAACAGGAGCCACGAGCTGCTCCTGACCAAGCTGGTGAGGTATTTTGGTGTTTCGGTGTCACAGGGACAGCTGGGAGAATTTCTTTTTTCCCTGCAGCCTGTCACCTTCCAGGAAGCTTGATTCTGGTCCCCTCCACAGAGCTGGTAGTAGAGAAGGGATATGTCTCCATGAGAAGTGGTGCAGACATCCGTCTGCTCACTCCGGCCAGACTAGACTGTAGTCCTCTTCAGTTCAACCACAGCCACAGATCCACTCTGATGGAGCCCACCAGTCTCAATCCACATATTTGCATGTGCATGTGAGGAAGAAGTTTCTGACAGCAACTTATCAACCTATTGATCTACTCACTCTAATCAGTGCAGCCAGGGGAGCATTTCAGCTTCCCTAAGGTAGAAACCTACATTTGGTCCCTGGGTTATAGGGTGGGATTCATTTGCATTGGAGATGCACTAGATGATCCCACCTGGCTGTCAGAAGGAACTCAGTCTCCCATAGGGTCTGTGCCATAGCTGCATACTTGCCCATCCCATACACATCTCAGGGTATCACAAACGGTTCTAGAAACTGTTACACAGGCAAATGAATCCCATCCCCTGATTAAACTACAGGACACCCACACAGTTCTGAACAGGCCGTTGTAGGCAGAGGCATCTCAAATGACACCAGATACTTGCATTTCAGCAACCGAGTCAAGCCATAGATTCCTACAGCTGAAAGAGAAGCATCACCCTCACACTGAATAAATGGACTAGATCTCTGTTGACTGTGATGGGAGCAGAGCCACACAGTCCACATAAAGATATTTACATTGCAGACACCTAAATTAAATGAGATGAACCCTACCTGGGCTGAATTCTGCCTTTTGAGATTTTCTTCATATTGCAAAGCCCCAGAGTAATGGATTTTCTGCAGGTTTCTATTTGCCCATTTTCTGTCCAGGGCAAACAAGAATTAAGTGTGGAAAGTATGTGATGTACCCTGCTGATAAGAATAAGCAATCTCTGCAAACTTTAGAAACTGGAGATATTTCTGCAAAGAAATAACTCAAATCATACATTGTTTTCATGCCATGTAAAAAGTTTTGCTGCATTCATTTCTGCATCGAACTAAGTCATGGCTAGAGAATTGTAAAAGCTTTCTACCAACCCGAAAAAATGCCAGGGAGTAATTTCACCATGTTCCCCCACTACAGACTTCTCAATTGACATCGCAGGAACCAGCACAGACCCAGGAAATTATGAGTTCTGCTAATTCAAAGCAGCAATACTGAGTGCGAATTAGCATGCACTCTGAGAGCAGCCGTAACCACAAGGACAGCATCTGAGCAGGCATCAGCCTAAGCACATAAGTGTATTTTACACAACGTTTAAAAAAGCCGCCAGGTCTTATTCCTGAACTGAAAACAGCACTGGAAAATACCAGGCAATTAAGATGCCAGCAGCAGCTCAACAGCAGCTTGGGATCTTGTCACCTCCACCTCTGCGAGATAAGAAGAGACCAAAATAACAAGGAGAGTGATATTTCACTTCCCCTTCTGAATTCCACAAATCAGCCATGGTTGTGGGGTTTGTTGGTGGTTTTTTTCTTTTTTTCCCCTCAGCTGTTCTCTAATAAAAAGATATTTGAGAAAAAAATAGCAAAGACAATCCAGAAAGGTGGCTAAAAGCTCAGCCACAATTCAGTAGTCATACTGTCATACAAACATTATCTCAATATGGTTTTTTATGTATTCATGATAAAGTATATTCACAATACAGCTGGTTGGCACAGTTCACAGAAAAGATCCTTTGCATTTCTGTCAAAATCCAAATGGTTGCAGTATCCTGCCACTGTTTGTGAATTGTCCACGCTGCTTGGAGGAGAGGCTTCTGGCAATGCCAAAAAAATATCATTTAAATACTTCCGGATTTTATGCAGTCTCCTACCTGCCTGTTCCTCTTCTAGACACATGGCACATCCCCTCCTGACATGTGTTTAGTTTATTTGTGTAGACCTATCAACGACCAAAATACCCTAATAGATCAGCCCTTCCTCACAGCTTCAGGTGGTTCTTCACTTTGCTTTTTCATCACAGTGTAGCGGAGATGGCAGGCAATAACCCCAGCTATGTGATTACTACATATATGTATGCTTATCTTTATTTAACTATACAATGTCAAGGTAAACAAGGGAGGTCCATTATGAGTTTTAAGTACCTGCAAGGCTGGCTAACCAGTGTTGGATGTCTTGGATCAATTCCACAGATTAAAGATTCTCCAATGCCCTGTAAATCCTTCTGCAAACAGCCAAACCAATGCAGCTAATCTTGCCCTAAATCCCCCATTCATCTCCTCCATGAGGATCCCCAGAGTCNCCCTAGAGTCCTACATGAGAGGTTGGGCTGGCTTTGAATTTTCTAAAATTCTCTTGATCATTGGGGTATGATAAGTTTCTCCTGAGAGATGGAGTGGGATCATACTCAAAAAGAACAGAGCACATCAAGACATTTCCCACAGAAAAAAAAAAATGGATTGAAGAACCAGAAAAATAGAAGTGAAAACAAAATATTCTGGCCAAAATCTGATCATTTAAATTTGGGAGTACTGCCACAGTGCCTTATGATTCTCTGGTCCTTGATAAGTCTGTCTGTCCAGCTTTACTGGAATCATAGAACAGCCCAGGTTGGAAAGGACCTCAAAAGACCATCTGGTCCAACATTTCATAGCAGAGGGATCCTAGATGAGATTATCTAGCAATCTTACTCCATTTACTGCAATTTGCCACACTCGCCCTCAGACGAAGTAGAGGAGACTGTAGAAGGAATGTGAATCACCTCTTTCTGAGGAAAATGATGATCTGAGAAAAGTTAACAATTTTCATGAAATAATGTTGCGGGATGTTTGAATTGAACTATTTGGGGGCAAAATGTATCAGTTTTCAGATATTTGACTTCTCAAAGGACTAACACAGACACACACCCCGCCAAGTAGGTTGGGGTTAAAAATAAAAATAAAATTAATCTTTGAATTTAAACTTCAGTTCTCTCTTCAAAAACAGCCATTGATGGAAACTCTCCAGACATCTTTAAATGAGAGGTTGAGAGCACGTCAAAGATGTTCTCTCTCCAACCAAAAGTAGTTGTGCAACTTTTCCCAATAAGGAATGCTGTCCTTAGAGTTGTAAGATGGCCGCAGCTTGAGTGTCTTCCCCAGAGAACAGAGAAAAAGTGTTTTTAGATTTGTAACCAGAAGATGATTTGTTTTTCTGCTCCTTCAGT